>JADRCD010128546.1:0-26578 GCA_019843815.1 Montemys delectorum | reverse complement strand
AGATAGATAGATAGATAGATAGATAGATAGATAGATAGATAGATAGAGAGTATGAATGAACTTTAGTGGAAGAATATTTAGCTAAACACTCCAAAGAGAGATTAGAGTGGGCTACCCCAAGATAGGCTGGGAAAGCCCAGTAGATTCTGTGTTCTGGGTTCTAAAAACATTTTAATGAATGTTTCTGACACTTGTGGATGTTCATGGGATAAGGGGACCCTTTTGTCCTCAGTGGTGGTTTGAGTGAAAGTCGTCCCCATAGGTTCATAAGGAATGGCACTATTAGAAGATGTGGCCTTGTTAGAGGAAGTGTGTCCCTAAAGGTGGACTTTGAGGCTTTCAGAAAGCCAAGCCAGGTCCAGTGGCTCACTCTCTCTCCTAGCTGCCTGCTGGGAACTTCCAGCCACATCTTCAGGACCATGTCTGCCTACACACTGCCATGCTTCCCACCCTTGATGAAAATGGACTGAACCTCAGAGCCAGTAAGCCAGCCCCAGTTAAATGTTGTCTTTTGTGACAGTTGCTGTGGTTGTGATGTCTCCTCACAGCAAAAGGAACCCTAAGA
This sequence comes from Montemys delectorum, assembly GCA_019843815.1. Classification (NCBI taxonomy): domain Eukaryota; kingdom Metazoa; phylum Chordata; class Mammalia; order Rodentia; family Muridae; genus Montemys; species Montemys delectorum. The sequence goes on along the minus strand of JADRCD010128546.1, from coordinate 26,013 downwards.
CTCTTTAACACTGTGGTGAGCTGAATCGATCTCTCTTGTAGAGTATTTCTTCCCATGATCCTCTAGAAAAGCCAACAAAAGCAGGTCACATCAGAGCCACGTGCCAAGTGATAATGTGCAGGCTGTAGAGTGAGCAAGCTAACTGAAGTTTCAAGGATTCTTAACTACTTCTAATATCCAATTGCCATATTCCTCAGTAGCATCACATCTAACTCCTTGCCTAGCCTGTGTCAGTATCCAGTGAGCAATGGTTCATTCTCTTTACCAGAAAAGCCTGCACCATGCACCCAAGAGACTTGGAGAAAACAAAACAAAACAAAACAAAAACAAAACAAAAAAAATAGAGGATGATGGGTCTGAGTTTTCAATGAAAAGGAAAACTATGTTTGAAAGTGTGTTCATAGGGCTTGAGGTCTCTCTCAATGGTAAAGTGCTTGCCTGACATTTCCCTGTAGGTTCAAAGCCCTGAGTCACAGCCCAGGCACTGAAAACAAACAAAGGCTTCAAGGGAAGCTGTGGAGAGCTGACAATGCAAAAAAGGAGCCCCAGGTGGCCCTCACTTGGTTCTTCCAGACAAAACCTGCCTCTCTTCCAGCCTTCCAAGGACTGTGAGGCCTCATTAGTCCATATTCCTTATCCCCACTCCCCACTGCATATTGAAATTTTACTTGGGAATTTCAGCCATGGGATACACACATTTAGGAGTCCATGTGTTGGTACCTTTAAAACTAGACAAGTCCTTCTCTCTGTATCTTTCCTTGTGAGGCAAGCAGAGAAGACTCCATTCAAGTTCATAAAAGCTCTTCCTTTCCCTCTCTCACTGGAGAAAACACTAATTATTTAAACAGCTTTTGACAGTTGATAGTCCTTCAACTTGCCCTTTGAAGGAAAAGAAAAGGACTTACCAGGCAGGCAGCTGTAAACATTTACTGAAGGCTGGGTAGGTTAAGCACTAGAGAGACAAATATCAAAAGAACTTGGTCTACACCCTTGACAAGTTCATGTTCAAGGATAGAGCAGGTAAAGAGGCCACCAGGAGTGAGGAAGATAAGCTCTGCTTGCAGCGAAAGCAGAGAGGACAAACTACTGCTTCAGTGTGCAGCCCTGGCTCAGAGCCTTAAACAACAGAGAGATGCCAGGGAGGGAGGAACTAAGAAAGAAACCGATCTAAGAAAGCTCAGAGTGTGAAGACTATGCGAGTCAAGAGAAGGGGCATGCCCCGGGTTATAAAGGGGTAGTGATGGATATGAAGATAGCCTGCAGAGCTTGGGTTGGTTTTTGTTTTTTGTTTTTGTTTTTGTTTTTTTTTCCATAAGCAAATCAAGAGAGTGAAAGTTTTCCATTGCCTGGGAGCTACAGCCATGTGTGGCCTTACCTGATGGTGTGACCTCTTGCTTTGGATCATCTCTCTTTATCCGTGACACATTTATGGCCTTGTACTTTAACACACAATATATGTCAATACGTACATGATGATGTTGTCTCTTGTCAAGCCTGAGACCAAGGAGAATGATGGTTACCTTTAATTCTAAGTTGATTAGGTTAAAGAACAATACCTAAGGCACTGGTGAAATATATCTTTGGGTGTGTCTGTGAGGGCATTTCCAGAAAGGTCAACTGGAAGATGGAAGATCTGCCCTAAATATGAACAGCATCACTCCCTGGACAAGGGGCCCACATAGAATGTAAAGGGAAAGGTGGGTGGAGCCCCACCATCTGTCTCTCTCCATCTTCTGAGTGTGGGTGCAATGTGAGCAGCCTACTGCTGTGACTTCCCCAGTGTACCCCCAAATGGTGAGCCAAAGAACCCCTCCCTCTCTCAAGATGTTGCCTGTCCCCAATTTGGACATAGATTTTGGACATAGATTAGGAGCATAGATTTTGGGAGTCACATGGTCCTGGTGTCCTGGCTTTGCCACATGGTCACTGTCACTTCCACTGCAACAAGGTCGCTAGGCCTTGAGATCTGGCTTGTGTTATGTCACAGAATGTAAGGAGGTAAGTGCTGTGAGGGTGCACAGAAGACGGTAGCTGAGCTGCAAGGGAAAAAGGAACAATGCATCATGAAACTGAGTGAGGGTTAGAAGAGGACTTTTTTTTTTTACTTTGATCGATGGAGATAGAGGTTGTCGAGCAGAGCCCGAAGAGAAGCCACTTCAAGTTGAGAAAAATGGTCACAGGCCTGAAAAATCATTTTTTGGTTGTTAAGAGAATTTACATAGAATGTGACATTTGTGTTTCTTTGATTCAGTGCTGCATCGCAGACAGAGATTAAGATAAGTAGACAGACGGCTTCCTGGAAGGAGTGTAGGGTTGGTTTTGTCTGGCTTCTCCTTTGCTTCAACTCTGAGAAAATTCAAAATCAATAAAGGATCATGTGCTAATTACTGTTTGTTGCTTTGAAAAAATATAGTGACCAACTGAGACTTACAGGCAAAGGGCCCTCAAGGTGAGGGGGCTTGGCAGAAAGTGGTCAGAATGGGAAGCTGGGAGCTCACATCTTTATCCATGCATAGGAACCAGAGAGGGCAAACCAGAAGTGGAGCAAGGGTATAAACTCTCAAAGCTCGTCCCTAGCAATATATGTCCTCTAGCAAGGCTCTACCTTCTAAAACTCAGTAACTTCCCCAACTAGGGGCTAAGTGCTGAAATAGCTGAGCCTACGGGAGACACTTCTCATTTAAAGTAACATTCACATGTGAGTTCAAACCAGAGAGTCCCTATATTCTATGTTTCACACAATCACAGGAAATCAAACACACATTAAGACATTCTCCTTTACCCCAGCAATGGCAACAGTTGTTCTGGAAGAGTCAGTAGCCCCCACAGCCTGTTCTTTTCTGCTAGAGCAAGAGAGTGAGCTTGACAATTAAGAGCAATTGCTGCTCTTCCACAGAACCTGAGTTCATCCCTATCAGGCAGCTCCCAACTGGGGTAACTCAAACTCAGGGAGTTCGTATGTCTTCTTCTGGCCTCTGGGAGTGCTCACATACACATGGCATGCAGAGGCAAACACACACACACACACACACACACACACACACACACACACAGAGAGAGAGAGAGAGAGAGAGAGAGAGAGAGAGAGAGAGAGAGAGAGAGAGAAAGAGAGAGAGAGAGACAGACAGAGAGAGAGACAGAGAGAGACAGAGAGAGGAAGAGAGAGAGAGGGAGAGAGGGAGGGGGAGAGAGAAAGGGAGGGAGAGATTAATCTTTTACAAAAGAACAAATGCTTTTTGTCACGATTGCTTCTGGCCAGTGGAGCACATGCTGCAGGCAGCCTTGGATTCTTAGTTACTCTATTCTCTCTCTGCATGGGTGTTGGCTTTGCAGATGACTTTGGAAGGGGAGAGATGAGTTGTGAGAATGCACATTTGAGATTTATAATATGGAGCCACTTAAAGTCTACTCAGAATTTATTTCCTCATTTATTTTCGATGGAGAACCACAAACACATAAATAAAGCAAAAAAAAAAAAATTCTTTTGTTGCTTTTGGTTTTGCTCCTCTGGTCGTGTGAGCCAGGTGAGCTAACAAGCCACAGAACTACTGAAGGGGTGGGCTCATTTGATAGGTGGAGGGAGAAATGAATCTGGTGTGTCACAGGCTGTGTGTGTGTGTGTGTGTGTGTGTGTGTGTGTACATGAGTGTGGTTGCAAGAATGTGAGACTATTTCTAAGAATGCAGACTATGACAGCCAATCTGTGACATTGTTCAGTCACTACATTACCATGACTTCTGTTTTCAGATGTCCTCTCCAGATGTGTCCCCTTCTGATCCTTTCAGGCATGACCGTGCCTGTCTCGAGTCTTCCCTTCGATCCTGTCTGTCTCTTTGCCTCCTGGCATCCTCTCTCTCTTATTTTTGTTCCTCCCAGCTCATCCCTAAGTCCGATCCTGCTGCATCGGCACTGGCCTGCAGCAAGACTGTGAACTGTCCCCATCTCTGCAGCAGCAGGTGGCAACCACATTAGGCCCAATCACAGATCACTACTCACAGTAAATGCTAACATCCCCTTTGCTCTTCCAGAAGGGAGAACCAATGCATGGTGTTCTGTAAGGGATCTCATGTACAACGAAAAGAAGAAAATGGTTAATAGTTAGATATATGGGTCATTATATCACATCAGTACTTGTGCATGGCATCTTCAGAAGATGCCTGGACTTGATAGAATTCCCATCCATGCTCTGAGAAGCATAGAGAGAAGCACACAAAGGCACAATGTCACAAATAGGTGATGTCCATCTTGAAAGTAAGAAGGATGGTACAGTATTAGTTGCCATGTTCTCAGATGACGCACAGCTTTGTTCAGGAGAAATACTTTTTCTCTTGTTTTACATGAAGTCAAAACAGCATCTACTAAAAACAGTCCCAGGGACTGGAAAGATGGCTCAGAGGGCAAAGATGATTGCGGTCAGAATTGATGGTGTGAGTTCTATCCCTGGAACCCACTTTGTAGAAAATTAGAATTGAATCTGGAAAGATGTCCTATGACCCCCCCCCCACACACACACACACAAATGAGTAAATGTAACACAAATGTTTCTATGGTCATAGAAAGGCTAAGGAGATAGCTCAGTCAGTACACTGATGGTGCGCGAAGCTGAGGATATGAACTGGGTTCCCTAAACCCATACTAGAAAAAGAGCCAAGGGTGAGCACGTACTCCTCATCCCAGCTCTGGAGGGACAGAGACAGAGGATCTCTGAGGTCTGCAGACCAGACAGTCTAGTGAGTTCCAGGCCAGGGAGAGGGAGGCCCTCTCAGTGATCAAACTTTCAAAGACAATAAAAATAAAATGGTGGGGATTGATACCTGGAGTTGAACTTTGCACACACACCCACAACCACATACTTACATGTATGTGCATACATGTGCTTACATGTATCTGCAGATGTGTGTGTACCCACATGCCATTATGAATGTTGTTGCCTGAAATGAGAGTCAGCGGAGTGCAGGGTTGTGGGTCCCATAGGGAATGGCCGCTTGGGGAGGCATAATGTGGGGAGTTTGACTGTGCTTGTCCCATGCTCCACTGGGTGGGTGCTAGGCTGTAAGGTGGGAACAGCTAGAGCTGGTTCAGGGGTTCACAGGTAGGGCTGTCTGGTTCTCAGGCTCTCGGACATACAGGCTCTGCTAGGAACCAAGGAAGAGCTGAGAATGGAGAGGGGGCCCACAGGCTGGACCTAGCCCAGGGCCACAGGAGAAGGGGAGCTCCGGCTGATCTCACAGGATCAGCCTTGGTGCAAGGCTTGGCTTGCTGGCTGTTGTGGCTGGGAGTGCAGACAGGCCTTCTACAGGGGATTAGACACTGGCTTTGTAGGCAAAGGCCTTCTCCATGGTTCCCCATAGCAGATCTAAATGAAGACAGTCTGTGGCTCCAAACCATTTATTGTCATGGTAGAAAGTGGATGTGTAAAACCATATCCTCCTCCTCAGGGTGGTGCTGAGATTAAATACATTTTTCAGGGAGGAATGTCTGGGAAGGAAAGCTTATTGGCTATGCCCTCCAGGCCTCTAGGTACCTCATTATCATGGAGATCTCTGTCTTGAGCCTACATGATCACAGGACACATCTCTTTTCCTATTGCCTTGGTCTGAGATGTTAGGGATGCCTCATCTACATGTGGAGGGCTTGGAGTTATTGCCCCTACATGAGTGAGGGCCACAAATCTATGGGGGACTGCCACTAGTGACATGGGCCTGGTGCCTGGGAATAGGCAAAGCTCCTACCAACCCTTCAGGGTCTCCAGGGCTTCAAAGCTCAACTGCTGACCATGCTACCTCTGCTCCACATCAGAGTTCTCTGGGATTTTTCTTTACTGTGTATATGGGGTGGGGATGGGAGGAGGTAGGACACACTTGCATATGCACGTATGTGCATGTTCATGCCAGACGTCTATATCAGCCTTCCTCCAGCTCTCTCCATGGAATCTTTTACAAGGTTCTTTGCTGAACCCAGTTAGGACAGGCTGCCCATCTTGTGAATCCGTATCCCCCTCCCCATACCTCGCCAGTGCTAGGATTCTAGGTACCTGTCTCACACGTGGATCTTTCACGTGGGTTCTCGCATAGTATATTCAGGTCCTTGTGCTTGCATAGCAAACACTTCAGCACCAAGCCATGTCCCCAGTCTATTCTCTAAGCTTCTTGTGGGTACATAAATTTGCCTACTGGAGTCACATAAAACACAGGAAAACCTTAATTTTACATACATTTTCTTTTAGCAGTTCCAATCTTAAAAACTGTTTCCTTTTAAATAGTAGCAGAGTTGTGGGGAATGGAGAGATACTCAGTTTCACAGTTCTTTAAAAGAACAAAATGCTGAGAAGTAATGAGAAAGCTACCTCCAAGGTGCGCGTTACATATCAGTACATGACTTGTAGGCGAATGCAGTGGTCAGACAATTAAAATAGACCATTGATTTGGAAAAAATTACAAATCAGCTACTATAGCACACGTGTTTTGAAAAATTATGTTCATATATAGTGATCTCTCTTTATCTTCTGTATATGTGCACGTGTGCATGAGTGTGTACATGTGTGCATGTGTGTTCATACTTGTGTGCAGTTGTATGTGTGCGTGTGTGTGTGTGTGTGTGTGTGTCTAAAGAGAGGGGATAGAGATTATACTGGTCACTTTTCCCCTTGCTTTGACAAGAAGTGGTTTCAGGAAGCAAAGTTTTATGTGGGCTCGCAGTGGGCAGCTGGCCACATTGTATCAGTTCCTTTCTCTATTTTGTGCAGTCTGGAATCCTAGCCCGTGGAATGATACCACTAATATAACATTTGCCTCCCCATTTCAATTAATCTAATCTGAAACATTTTTTATAACTGTGCCCAGAGATGTGTTTCCATGGTGACTCTAAGCCCTATCAAGTTGACAATGGAGATGAACCATCACAGACATTAAGTGTATATAAAATCTTGTGTGTATATTTAGATTAAGGACAGACAGTAGACGCCAAGTTCTATATAAACTAAGTGTGTGTGTGTGTTCATTAAGAGATGCCTTGGAGTAACAATTGAGGACAGGAAATTGGGAATGGGATATAAAGACAAACCAGAAACAGACCCTGTAACGTTCCGTGAGCCTTCTTTGCCCCGTCCTTGGTGTTCTGATGAAACTTCCCTTTTCTGTGGGCATTGCACTCTAAAGTCCATAGTCCATTCCTAAGTTCTAACATTCTTGCAAGGAGTTAACACATCTTCCTTTGCCCTTCTGTGTGCTCATGACAGCCTGCTCTGATTGGCTGCAGAGTCCTGGCTAAGGTTGCCCATGTTTGACAGTGTCCTTTCTTGTCAGTTATAGAAGAGTCAGTTTTTCTGGAGCCTTCCTGACATCTTTGTTGTCTTGTTGCTTGGTTGTGGATATAATTTGACAGATGATCCTGATATCCTTAGGAGAATCTGGGTTGCCTTGACAGGCTTCCGATGCGCCACCCTTCCAGAGGAGGGTGCCTGCAGATGCATAAAGAGGGCTCTTCTCAGTCCTGTGAGTAGCTCTCAGGGTCTTTGGCATGCCCCATTAATGGCTTGATGCATAGTCATATCTACATACTTCAACATTCTGTTCTTCAATCTGTCAGGGGCATTTTAGAGATGATCTTCTGGTTGCTTTTGTTGTAAAAGTGTGCTGGTGTACATGTGTTCAAGAGAACTTGCACACCTCTTATTTTTGAGAATCCTGGTTCTGGTTTTCTTTCAATCATACTTGGTGATAGTGGGATACCCAGCCACTCTGTTGGCTTGTGAACTAAAAGTATTTATTTCTCTAAAGACAGAACATGGATTTGGGTTTTTTTTTTTTTTTTGGTTGGTTGGCTTTTTACATTATTTTATTTTGTGTGTATTTGTGTTTTGTTTGCATGTATGTCTGTGCACCACATGCTTCCATGGTGTCTGTGAAAGCCAAAATAAATAAATAAATAAATAAATAAATAAATAAATAAATAGCATGGGATCCCCTGGAAATGGGGTTGTAGACACGTGTAAGCGAGTATGTGGATGCTACAAAACAAATCTGGGGTCTCTGCAAGAGCAGCCAGTGCTTTTCACTGCTGAGACCCCTCTCCAGCCCCGGGGTTTGTTTATTGGTAAACATTTAAAAAATAAGGTCCTTTTGGAAAATTTGTGGTACACAATTGATTACATTCTTGAGACATTCTAGTTTGGGGAGGTATCAAGCTGTTACACTTGCTTTATGATTTATATTTAAGGAGAAGCTACAGTAGACATAGATTTTATTCACTTTTTATTTTATTATATTTGGGTATATCTGTGTGTGTGTGTGTGTGTGTGTGTGTGTGTGTGTTCACAGAAGGAGTGGCTAAGTGCATGTGCACGTGTGGCCTTGCAGAGATGGGAGATCAACCAATGCTGTGTTTCTCAGTAGCTCTCCACATTGGTTTTTTTAAGGCAGGAGCTCTTCACTGACCTGGGCCTTACCAAGCTAAGCTGAGCTGGCCAGTGAGTCCCAGGGATCCATCTGTCTGTCTCCATCTCCTTCATGCCAGGATTATAATTATATACCACCACACCCAACATTTTTATGGGTTCTAGGGAATCAAACTTAGGACTTCATGCTTGCGTAGTAAACACTTTACCAACTGAACTATCTTCCATGTGCTTGTGTGTGTGTATGCATGTAGGCGTGTGTGTGTGTGTGTGTGTGTGTGTGTGTGTCCACTTTATTTCATACAGCACTATAGATTAAATCCAGGACCTTTTGCATGCTAAGAAAGTATCAAATGAGCCATCCCCAGTCCTAGAATCCTAGAATTTTCGTATCTTCTTTTCCTTTTTTTAAAAATATTATTATTCCCACATGACCCTCTTCTGTCTGTTCATCCGAGGGGGTTCATGTGGTGGTTAGTCCCAACCCACCGTTCAATCCCAGGAATCCCTGTGAAATCTACCAAGAGTAAAAGCTTCTGTCTCCCCACCAAACCTACAGATCAGAGGTAGAGATGGGCTTTGTAGGGGCTGCAAAGCCATGTCTGGACTGCGTACCGTTAAGATGCCTGAATGCATCATGTCATTTTCTTATCCCTGGATGACATGGGGCTTTCTGACTCCTTGCTTCTCCTGAGGCTCGCATGGCCTGAAGACTTTCTCTCTTCCTGGGTATTTCCAATGCCCAAGATTAACTTGTGAAGCTGCTTCGGGTAGAGAATGGGGAAGCAGGCCCAGGGGAGGTAAGGTTGCAGGGGACAGCACTACCGAGGAAGAGGTCCCCTTTAAACCTTAGGGTGGCCTATGACCTGTGAGGCCTCTGAAGGATTCCCCTTGGGCCCATGGGAGCTATAGTCATTACTGAGAATGGAGTTTCTGCCTGGCCTTTTAGGGCAGTGGTGCAACTTGGATTTGATTTTTATTTAGAGGAAATAAAGGATTGTGACATTTCGTGAGCACCTGCATTTACAGGGCAAAATTCATACCCACAGCACAGCCATTAGAGAGATTGCATTGGACACAATGAGGATTTATTGTTGCAGAATTAAGAGTGGACTCTGTGCTAAAGAAAAAAAAAAGGTTCTCCAAATATCTTTGAAGCTCTTTTGCCAGTACCAAAGCTGCCCCCTGCTGGTGGCTCTGCTCGTTGCTTTGTTCCTGGATGGGAATTGACACTGTGAACTATCCCTGGGGGGAGAATGTTCAGAATTGCAGGGTAACCGCCATCAGGACCACCCATGGAGGAAGTAGAGGGAATTCTCAAAGGATTAACCTTCTCCTTCTCTTCACATCAATGTCCATGTGTGCCTCTGTGGTCCTCATGTGCATGTGTGCCTCTGCTCCTCATGTGCATGTGTGCCTCTGCTCCTCATGTGCATGTGTGCCTCTGTGCTGCTCTGCATATCTCCACAGCAGCCAGCTCTTCCACATTTGCCTTAGAGCTGCATCCTCCTCCTGTTCTCTTATCCAGTCTCAGCTCTTAGTTGCTGCTGCCCTGCTCCCACTTCCTATCTTCTCTCTCCCCACTTTCCCAAATGTTCTTCCTTTCTCCCTCTCATACCAATGTAAGAGCCATTCACAGGCTTGGACAAAGTCGACATGGTGGTAGTGACATGATTTTCTTTTCCTGAAGTGTGCCCTCAAGCTCCTTCACTTCACTGTCTGTCCATCTGTCCATCTATCTGTCTATCTCTATCTATCTATCTATCTATCTATCTATCTATCTATCTATCTATCTATCTACCTACCTATCTATCTATCTCCATCCTATCAGAAGAAACTCAAAAAGGAAAAACACTAATTATATGCTGTAATCTATAAAATCCAGTTATAGCTGGAAAATTTTACATAGTTGTGTTAAGTGTGGGTATTTGTGTACCTTGGTATTTGGTCATTATGAACAACAATTGATGAACATCTTCTTTCTGGCATCCACCTTTTCTTAAGTTCTTTCTTTCTCTCTCTCTCTCTCTCTCTCTCTCTCTCTCTCTCTCTCTCTCTCTCTCTCTTCTTTCTCTCTTTCTTTCTTTGGGTAAGTCTCACGATGTAGCTTGGATCACCTGGAAATATCTATATAGCCTTGCCTGGCCTCAACCTTAGTGATCTGCCTTCTTTACCTCATCAATGCTGGGATTAAAGGCATGAGCCACAACCCTTGTTCCTTTGCGTATGGGTCCCCTGTGTCTCCAGTGGCTTCAGCCTTGGTATTCAGACCAAAAAGGCAATAGACTCCTAATCCTCCTGTCTCCTCCCTACCAAGTAGTTGTAGGTGGTACTACTACATCCAGCTTATGCAATGCTGTGTATCAAACATGGGGCCTTGTGCATATGAGCCAAGTACTCTAGCAAATGAGCTGTATTTACGACCTTCAATCCTTGACTCTTCACCTCCCCTTTTGATTTGTACTGTTTCCACAGTGCGAACTGCCCCAAATGCAGTTGTTGATTGCAGAATTGTGTGGCTTTTGAGGCTGGTTGTGCCTATACATTACAATTATTCTAAGATGATTTGTATTAGTGTGTGTGTGTGTGTGTGTGTGTGTGTGTGTGTGTGTGTGTGTGTGAATATGCAGTAGAGGGAACTGACTTCCAGGGAGATTGAGTTAAGAAAGTTGTAGACAAGGATACAGGGAACCCCACTCAAGTCCTTTGGAAGAGCAGTATGTATTCTTGACCACTAAGCCATATCCATCACCCCTATGCTATTAATCCTTAATAAGTTGAGACTCATTTGCAATTCTGAAAGTCAGAAGAGAGTATGCAGCCTTCCACATAGCTGTAGCTACACTGGGCATCACTGGCAGACCGTGGGGGTAGGTTGCTTAGAAAGGGCAAGTGATATTGTATTGGGTCGGCTCAGCTGTATATTGTATTAATTTTTAGCAGCCAAATGATTTTCTTGTCTTCCCCTCTTGATGGATTGTGTCTCTCTATGTACTTAGCTTTCTCACATTTTACATATTTGCATTTTGAAATCAGATAGTTTCCTGATAAGTGTGAGTGAGGGTGTATGTAGCTTGGGTTTGAGAATACTGTTTGTTACCTGGCATGCAAATATAGCCCTCAGCACAATGCCTCTTTTTATTTTAATCTTGTTGGATTTTTCTACTCTGTACAGAAGTTTTGAATTTTTTATGTATTCAAATCTGTCAGTCTTGTTCCTCATGATTTATTCTGAGGCTTCAAAGCTGAAGTTACTGTTGTTTCACAGACTGATAAATATTCTAATCCATCCCCTGCTGACTGGCCATCAGTCAATATTCTGTGTTTAAACCCTTCATCTATGTGGAGGGTATTTTGTTTACAAAGTAAAATAATAATCCAATCTGGTTATTTCCCTAAATTAGAGATGTTCTAAATAGAGATGTTCTCATTCGATTTAGTAAAAAAATGTTTCTACTGACATCATAGTTGGTATTATCTGTGTATTATATTTTTAAGAAATAATTGATTCTATTTTTAAACACCAAATCTATTCTAGTGATTCATGTTTCTGGTTTGGGGATCAAGAACCATGGGTCTTTGAAGAATATTGTTTTATGACATAATCTGTAATCAGCCAAAAGTATCTTTTTGTTACTGATGTTCTTTTGTAAAGTGTTTTAAAATTTTTAAATTAGATTTACTCATTTTATGTTATCAGTAAGTTTTTTACCCACAAGTATCGATGTGTACCTTGTGTGCCTAGGGCGGGTCAGACGAGGGCATTGAATCCCCTAGAGCTGGAGTTACAGATGGTTGTAACTCATCATGTGGGTGCTAGGAACCCAGCCCAGCTCCTCGGCAAGGATAACAAATGCTCTCAGCCACAGAGTCAACTGGGTTTTCAATTTTTTGCATATGTATTTTGAACTTTAAGCAGTTTTCTTGTCTTTTTTTTTTTTTAAGAATACTTTGTTACAATTTTTAGCAGAGTTTAAATAATCAGCTCTAGCAATGAATGAACACCCCAATACCTCTGCCATTCACTGGCTGTGACCTTGGACATCCTGGGCAGTTATGAAGAACTTCTTTATGTGTATGATTTCATCAAGAATAAGGTGAAAGTAGTGGCTGGGGAAATGGATCCCCAGGTAAGAGAGCTTGGTGCTCTTGCCAAGGACTGGAGTCTGGTTCACTGTATAGGTTAGGTGACTCAGAACCACACATTATATCAGCCCCAGGGAATCCAGCTGCCTTTCCTGGTCTTTGCAGGCAACTGTCCTCATATGTACAAACTCAAATCCACACACAGACATTCACATATACACATAATTAAAAATAAATCATATGAAAGAGAACGTGAGGAGATTAAGATGGGCATGGCAATACATTCCTGGAATTCTAGTACTCTGGATAAGGAGGTAAGGAGGATCCAGACTTTGAGACCAGCTTTGAATATGTATGAGTTCAAGGCCAACCTCTGCTGAATGAGACTCCTATCTCAAAACTCACCCATACAAAAATGGGAAGGCAGGGCTGGGGAGATGGCTTAGTCAGTAAAGTCCTTGGATGCAAGCAGGAGGACTTTGGTTTGCTGCCCAGAGGGATGGCATTTACAACACTGAGGGGTAATGAGAGGCAGATTCCTGGTCTTCAGTCAACAGACAGCCTACCCTCATCAGTGACTTTCAGGCCAAGGAGAGACAATATCTCCAAAAAATGATCTAGAATTGGAGACTCCCAATGGTTAAATTACTTGCTGTGGAAACAGAGTTGGCATTCCCACCAATCACGGGAAAGTTAGGCAGGTGAGACAGATTGCCTGTAATTTGCCCTCAGGAGGTCAAAGCAGAGCATCCACTGGATGAATGTTCTAGCTGGGCCAGCCAAACTGGTGAGCTTTGGGTCTGAAGGATTCTGTCTCAGTAAATATGGCAGACAGTGATCAAGGGTGATGTCTGCCTCTGGTCTCTGACCACATACTTGTGTACAGACATACACATCTATGAACACATATATACATGGATACTTTAAACATGTGCCTCCACACCTGGCTCTTTTTTACGCTAGTTTTGGGGTATCCTCTTCAGCTCAGGTCTTCCTGCTGTCTGACTACCCACTGAGCTATAAACTCTAGAACTTGACAAGGAACTTGAATGGACTCTAGCTGTCATCTCCCTGGAGTCTCTGCTCAGAATTCTTGTGGCAGTTCATAGAATAGCACCTCTCGGTGATGTACAAAGGATAGGCATCTGCAGTTCCACTCGGGTCTGTGGGTCTCTTCAGACCGGAGGTCAGACAGAACCTGCAAAATGAAACGGTCGAGAACAAAGAGGTGGACACCAAGTAGAGTTCTATCAAGGCGTCTCTTTACTTGGGGGTGTTTTGAGCTTATATAGGCAGGTAAGAACTGAAACCTCCAGAAATAAAATATTTGTATAACAAACATTGAGAAGTCAGGAGGGAGTCACGAGGGAAGGTCACCAAGGGTTCAGATGTCTGTGGATGTCCTCAGGCAGTAGGCATTTTCTCAGGCGTAGTTGCATCTCAGTGTAAACTTCTCGGGCAACTTCTTTCAGAGATAAGCTGATAGTCTACAGAAGGTCTTTCGGCTTAATTCCCCAGGTGACCGCCTCGGGCGGAAGCCACCAAGGTCCGGAGGCTGAACTGAGGCTGAACTGGGTGCAAGAGGCAACAGGCATCCAGCCAGTTTAGAAGGCTGGGTCCTATGAAATGAGTAAGTAGAGCACCCATGTAATACTTGCTTTACACGCCAGCTGAGTTCAGAGGCTCTTCCTTCAATGCCCATAGGAAAAATGATGTGTTATCTCCTCCGTGATTGGAAGAAGAAATCTAATTGCAAAATATTTTTATGGGCTGTGTTCCGCATGGTAAAGTTTAATCCTTGTTTGGCCAGTTTGAATTAATATTGTTCACATTTTTTACTAGCCATTGATTTTTGAGTAGGGCAGCATGGGAAATCAACCTCTAATCCTGCTAACCAAAGTAGGACTGGCTGCAGCGTCCCCTTTCTCTGGTTCATTAGATGATTACTGTCCTGTTTCCTGTTAGTTTAGGTTAGGTTCTAGCATCTTTCCATAGTCCCTTGCCTCTCATTTTTTAACATTATGAATATAGTAGAATTCTGAAAGCAGTGCATGTACTCAGTGTCAAGACAAATTATCAAGGTTACTTTTTTGCTTCCCAAAACTCTTCCAAATGGTATTCTTTAATACGAAACCTCTTGTAACTTGAAAAATTCCCAGAGTGATTGTCAAAGCTATGGCCATCACAGCTGCAAGAAGTTTGGTAGTTATTGTGTGTGACTTAGTGAGAAGACACACACACTGAGATTTTGTGTGTGTGTGTGTGTGTGTGTGTGTGTGTGTGTGTGTGTGTTCGGCCTGGTACGTGGTCATCAGAAGAAAGAGAAACAGAACCAATCTGAAAACATCCTTGAGGAGGTGTCTCTGGGGCAACCCATCTGTGTAAGGGATTCTAGGAAGAACTTGGGTTTGGGACAGTCTATTGGCTGCTGGAACATAATGGTTAGAGCTGAAGGAAAAGTTTAGGGCTTAAAGGAGACAGAAGTAGAGTGTTCCTCCCAGAAAGATTCAAGTCAAATGGCAACTAAAGGACACAAAGGGTGGAGGAGGATGAGCACCTATGGATGAAGTCTAGAATGCCAAAGGAAATACAGGGAAAGAGCTGTAGCTCTGGTAATGTTTGTTGCTATGGCAATGAAAGAAGTGTGTCCTGCCAGGTGAAGGTGGACACTTTTCAAGGTCATTCTCAACTTACAGTGAATTCAAGGCAACTCTAGGTAGGGTTGGAGAGGGGAGAGATTTTAATTCTCAAAGAAAGTTAAGTGTGGAGGGCAAGTGAAGCTGGGTCAGTGTCTATCTTTTGATACAAGTTGCGCCTTCTGTTTCTAATACAGCAAACCTTTTATTTTTTATTTATTTTTTTTTTTTTTTGGAGGAGAGAATTTCCTTTTTGTCCTTCTAGAAAGATAATTTATTGTCATGGTAACACTGTAACAGTGTGGATCACAGAATAGTGAGCAGTAGTCACTTCCCCTCTGGAGGGAAGGGGAGGATTTTAGATGGTTACCTGTATCAGACTTACCTTACATGGCTCTGTGTCAACCTCTTACCCTCTTGAGCCTATGAACATGAGAAGGGGGCTCTGAGGGATGCAACAGGGGGACAAGAACATTTCATGTCTCTGTTCCCCCATAGCTACTAATACTTGCTTAATCAAAACAAGATGGATAGCTGAACCCAGCTAGCTGTAGGGTAAAGTCCAGTGTTCGTGATGTGATGAAAAGCATTTCTGCCACAGAAGGGAAGAAATGAGAGTACTAGTTCTGAAAAGAAACTGAACCCTCAACATGTTAAGATGCTCTTTGCTATATGGAATTTAAAAACCAATACCCTATAGATAGTGGTCTGTTGTGGTTCAAATGAGATGTGTCCTTCACAGGCTCCTGTATTTGAACATGGGGTCTCCAGTGTGTGGTGCTACCTGGAGAGGTCATGGACCCTTTAGAGATGCTAGAGAAAATGTGTCACTGAGGGCAGCCATTCAGAGTTTGTGATGTTGCCCCAGTTCCCATGCTCTCTGGTTCCTGTAGGGGATTGAGATGTGATCCCTCAGCTCCCTGCTCCTTCCTCCTACCGCCA
Source organism: Montemys delectorum (assembly GCA_019843815.1). NCBI lineage: Eukaryota > Metazoa > Chordata > Mammalia > Rodentia > Muridae > Montemys > Montemys delectorum. The sequence goes on along the minus strand of JADRCD010128546.1, from coordinate 9,954 downwards.
TATCTGCCTGATGCCATGCTCTCCCAACTATCATGGACACTAGCCCCCTGAACCTTAGTCAAAACAAATTGTTTCCTTAAGTTGCTTCTGGTCATGGTGTTCAGCAGAAAAAGAACCAACACAGGCAGAAAATGGTGAGACTTCATGTTCTGATTACAAACACGGCTCCTTATCTAGCAGGTACATTATTCATGTTTCACTAAAATGTCTATGCTCAAGGCTAAAGAGACAGCTCGACAGTTAGAATTTTGGCTCCTCTAGCAGAAGACCCAGTTCAGTTTCTAGCACCCACATGGCAACTCACAAATCCAATACTCTCTCCTTATCTCTATTGATGGTGCACTCACATGGTGTGCACACAGACTAGCAGGCACACAAACATGCACATAAAAAATACATTAAAACTTTTTTTGGTTTTTTTTTGTTTTCCGAGACAGGGTTTCTCTATGTAGCCTTGGCTGTCCTGGAACTCACTCTGTAGACCAGGCTGGCCTCGAACTCAGAAATTCGCCTGCCTCTGCCTCCCAAGTGCTGGGATTAAAGGCATGCACCACCACCACCCGGCACATTAAACCTTTTTTAAAAAGGCATAAGTTCATAGAAAGTTAACGGGAACAGTGACTCAAACGAATACTCCACTGGGACTCTGAGTGTTATAACCAGCGTGGGTACCCCACTCGAAAAGAATCAAGAAGGAGGCCATTGCAAAACCATGAGGTTAATTTATTAATTGAAACTGGTATACTAGGGCCACTCTGTAATTGGGAACAGAGCGACCCCCAGGAAACAAAGCCTTGAGTTTTTATACCATTTTCAGAACAGCGTTTTACAGCTTACAATGTGGGCTGGTTACATTTTACACTTTACAACATGAGCTAGTTACATTTTATCTTGTTCATTGTTCTTTAGTTTCTATTGACCTTTCTCCTCCCGGTTAGGATAAGACCCCTGTGATATCCAGGAGGGGTGGGGGAGATCCCTTCTCCTGGGGGATGTCTCCTGGAAACTTGCATTCCTTGAGGATTGGTGTTTGCTCAGTAAACTCTTCTTAAAACCCCCTTTGTCTTAAGGATAAGTGGATTTCCTTGCTGTCTGGTATCTTTATGGGGTATCTCCGTTTTCTACATTTCTACATGAGCTGCCCAGCAAGCTGCTCCCGCCTGAATGTGTAGCCACCTCTAAAACTCTATACCTCAATGCCCTGCCAGTGCTAGAGCCCCCCACCATGATTCCCACCAGCACATTCCTCCCTGATAAGCTGCTTCTCCCACTTACTTCTGAAATAAGGACACATAGAGTTACGACAAGGCAGCTGTCAGTCATGCCAGATCCCTTAGCTACAAAGGAATTTGGAGCACTCTCCACATTGGATTGAAAGATACTTTGGAGAGATGGCAGGAAAATGCTGAGCCAGACTGTAACGTCTTTCACTAGAGGCTCGGAAAAAGACTTTACAAAGGGTTGGTGTTTGTATCATGTCTTAGGAAGGGCTGCCTTGGATAACAATGGGAAAGGATCCATGGAAGTGTTTTGTGACCTTTAGATCAGGAAGCAAATGTGAGGAAGACTTACCTGATGGGAACACAAGGCGATGGATGCTCCTAGGCAGGGTCACCAGGGAGAAGAACCCAAGGAAAGTTCTAGGGAGATGGCTCAATTAGGAAATCTGAATGTACCCATATTATGAAAAGCCTGGTATAGAGGTATACATTACATATTTATAATCCCAGGCTGGGGAAGTCAACATGCTTGCTGTATAGCCAGCCTAGGCTAATCTATAGGGTCTAGGCCAATGAGAGACCTGTTCTCTCAGACATGAGGTGGACAGATCCTGAGGAATACCACTCCAGGTTACCTTCTCACCTCCGCATGCTCTCACCTCCACATGCACACATGCATGCTTTTGGGAAAAGCAATCTCTCTTCCCACCAAATGTTCAAAGATAACTTTCATTTGTTCTTCATGACAGTTTTTGAGCATTTGATCTTATGCCTTGCATATTGTTATCCACATACAATCTCTATCTCCAACCTTCCCAGAGTGGGGTGTGGGGCAAGTGGACCATGCCACCAGTTAGAAGAACTGGTAAAGTAGAGTAAACCCAAACCCCATGAAATTCAGAATTGAGTACAGTAGCTGTGGGGCCAGCTCCCTGTCAGACTATCTACTCTGGAACATGTGACCATGACACCCCACTGAGAGGCCATGGCAATCAGTCATGTGGCATAAAACCCTGGAGTTCTCCATGCTAATGAGGTATCTAGATATACCCTGAGTGTTCACCTAATGAGCTTCTCTTCCTGGGTATTCCTTCCCACAAAATGTATTTAATCCCTTGTTTACCTTGAGTAAGGTGTATGCATTCACACTCCCCATCCAATAAACTAGTTTGGATAAGAAAGGACCATCTCTTCATCAAGGATCACCTTGAAGGGAGGCCTTGGCTGTAAAGAGTCTCCCGGAGAAGGCCTCTCTCCCAGCTCCTCAGGACTCTGGGCACTCACTAGGAACCAAATGGGGTTCAGCCCCCTCCCCTACCCCCAAACACACCAAGATTTGGAAGATGGCAGATCCAGGATCAGAAGCAAAGAGGAAAAAAGTGATTGGCTATGGAGAGTGTCCATCAAGGGTCAGAGTGTTTCACTAACCTTCTAAGAAAGGGGGTTCACCATAGAAATGGATGCTTAATTCATACTACTGCACACATATAAGCCTTAGAAAAGTGTCACCAAGTACTAGGTTCAGACACAAAGTCTGTTGTGTAGGCAGAAGTTTAGAGTTCAAATAGTTGTAGGAGAAAAAAAATCCTCTGCCACCATCCACATTTGATTTTGCTCTAGGCTCTGAAAACAACCAACCAACATCACCTGATAAAAGCATCATGGTGAAATCACTTTATCTGCCCAAGCCTCATCTGTAACGTAGCTTTAATAATACTTAGTTCCTGGAACAGTTGGGGGAACAAAGTTTAAATTATTGAAAACTATGTATCTTAGTACACATTGGAGCAGGCTATAAAAATCACCTGCATTTCCTATGGCCCAGGATCAGCCCTGCCACCATAAGCTCTGGAATTTGTCTCAATTTTGATGATTTGTCTGAACAACATTGCTGCTAGTGTGTGTGTGTGTGTGTGTGTGTGTGTGTGTGTGTGTGTGTGTGCAAATTCTAGTTCCATGCATGTGGCCTGTGTATGTATATGTGTGTATGTGTATATGTATAAATTCTAGTTCCATGCATGTGGCCTGTGTATGTATATGTGTGTATGTGTATATGTATAAATTATAGTTCCATGCATGTGGCCTGTGTGTTTGTGTGACATTAAGAAGTTACTAAAAGGTATCTTCCCCAACCACCTCGTATTATTTTCTTCTAAGATTTATTAAACATGGAGGTTGCTGATTGGCTAGATTAGCTGGAGAGCTAGCCCTGAAGCCCCCTCCTATCTCTTCCTCCCAGTGCTGGGGTTGCTGGGACTACAGGTGTGTGCTAGGCACTCAGCCTCTTCTGTGGGTGCTAGGGATCTGAAGCCAGGCCCTAATGTTTGTGGGGCTAACACTTCACTGACTCAGCCATCTCCATACATGGTCTGCCCTTTCATCTCTTCTCAAATCCCCTTTCCACTTTCAATGCAAATGTCCCTGTGCATTTACAGCTTTATGGGCTTCTGATGAGCTAGTACCTCATCTATCCCCTGTCCGCTTTTGCTAACTAATACCTTCCTGATTTCTTGCATCAGCTGAGTTTTAAATGTCACACAGGTTGGGTTGATTTCAGAAGCTCTATTTGAGAGGAATGGCATACATAAAGAGAGATTTGATAGTGGCCAGGAAGTCATTTCTTACTTTCCCTTTAAACGTGTCTTGGAAGCAGAAATGCAGCCGTGCCCAGCGTTCTGTGAATGAAGGCAGTTTTTCTGCTGAGAGGGGCAGCTTTCAACACTCATACCGAGGTCAGCCTACAGCTGCTTCTCAAATAGCTCTGGAAAAGCTGAAGGAAGCTAAGGGGGGAGCAGAAATATACCACACACACGTGCACGCGCGCACGCATGCACACACACACACACACACACACACACACACACACACACACACCTTCTGCCTGTGTCACTCCAAGAACACATTTATAGGTATACTCGTGGAGGACCGTGAATTTGCTATTATTTCACAGAACAAACCACCCCAACTCAGTGGTTGCTATAGGTTCCTGTCTTCTGGGTGGTCCTTCTGGTTTGGGCTGACCTGGTTTTTTATGTCTGTAGTTGACTGTGGGTCAGGAGCTAAGCTTTGCGGTTATTGAACTATTGTGGGCTGATCCGGGACAGCAGGGCTCGCAGCTGTGTAATCTCTCATCCTCTGACAGGTAATCCAGGCTCGTGGTCCTGGGACTGGAAGGGCCCAAGAGAGCAAGGGAATATTTGTAAGAAGTCTTGAGGTCTGCCCTTAGAACCAATACACCATCACTAATGCTGTTTTCTATGGGCTAAGAAAGTCTGCAAGATCAACCCAGATTAGGTGGAGGCAAACTCTGTCATGTCTCTTCACGGAGGCATTTTAAAATCACACTGGGCCCCAGTTGTGGTTCATACCAACACTCTGCTTCCTGAGTGGAGAGACAGTGTGACCAGCTGCCTCGCATCCCTGAGTGCCTCTCTCACCATGATGGACTATACCACTCAAACTGTGAGCCCAAATAAATTCTTCCTCCTTTAAGTTGCTTCTTAAAATAATGTTGTAAAATTATGTGCATGCATCTGTGTCTATGTGTGGGTATGTGCAGGTGAATGCAGGTGTCCACCATGGACAGAAGTGGATGTTAGACTCCCTGGAGCTGGAGTTACAGGGTTGTGAGCTGAACATCATGGGTCCCCTAGAGGAGCAGTCAGCACTTTTAGATGCTGAACCATCCCTCCAGCTCCTAAAGTTGCTTCTTGCCTTTTGTCCTAGCAATGAGGGAAGCAATTGATACCATTAGATAATCAATACCAGGATTGTAATTACTATGCTATAAAGACACTTGACTTTGTAACTTTATTCAGTACATAGTGTTTTGTGGCTTGATCAATGTTTCCATATCTGCAGTCTCAGTGGCTAATGTAAGAACCCTATAATATCACACTTCGTTTTCATTATTCTCATTTTGCATGTGAGGAAACAGAACACCATGAGTTGAGGAGTTGAGCAACTGAGAATTTGGAGATGGTGAGACCTAAACTTAGCTCCTTTGTTACCAGGAACAACAGAGAGGACCGTAAAAACATTTCACCATGTTTCCATCACAGCATAACATTTCTGGATACTATTTCATCTCCTTTGCTCATACATTTATCATATGTGCACTGAGATTATTCGGGCTGCCAGGGCATGGATGAGGAGGGCTCCTGTCCTTCTGGTCAAATGGAGAATGCAGGCAGACAAATATATAGCTGTGTTACCAGCACTCCCCAGTGAGCATTCTCTACCATTGGCATCTCTTAAAGAGAGAAATGCACAGTATCCTACCTCAAAAGCTCTGCAGAGGAAGAATCTCTCAGGGTACAAGACCAAGAAGTTGCCAGAGAGAAGGAGGTATCTTCATCTACCCCCTAATTTAATATGTCTAATGATATTAATATACAATTACATATGAGTTATCTTTATGTTTATACTAATGCTGGCATAGAAAAATAATTGGGCTTATAAACATTCTTTCTATATAGAAATTCTAAATTTGGGGACCAGGGATATAGCTCAATAGTAGAGCATTTATCTAGCCAGTGGAAACTGGGCTCAGTCCTGAACACCACAAAACTAAAAGAGCTCAAGAAAACAAGCAAGCAGGGAGTCCTAACTTTATTTGTGTTTACTTTGTGTGTGAGTATTGTATGTATGTGTCCACGCAGGTGCATGTGAGTGTAGAGGACAGGAGTTAACATCTGGTTAACATCTGGTGTCTTTCTTCCTCAATCTCTCCTTTCCTTATATTTCAAGGCAGGGTCTCTCACTTGAACCCAGAACTAGCTGATTCAACCTTCTAGTTAGCCAGCTTGGTCAGGGCTCCCTTGTGTGATGGTTTGAATATGCTTGGCCCAGGGAGTGGTACTCTTTGGAGGTGTGGTCCTGTTAAAAGAAGTGTGTCACTGTAGGAGTGGGCTTTAAGACCCTCATCCTAGCTGCCTGGAAGTCATTCTTCTCCTGTCTGACTTTGGATAAATATGTGTAACTCTCAGCTTCCCTAGCCCCACGTCTGCCTGGACACAGTCATGCTCCCTCCTTGATGATAATGGACTAAACCTCTGAACCTGTAAGCTAGCTCCAATTACATATTGTACTTTATTAGAGTTGTCTTTATGAATGTATATGGTCATGGTGTCTGTTCACAGCAGTAAAACCCCAAGACACTTTGTCTCTGCCCGCCTGGTACTGGGCTTCCAGGCTAGCTGCCACTGCCACCTGGCGTCCACCTGGTGCTGGAGATTCAAACTCTAACGCTCTCATATGCACAGGAGGCATGAAACCATCTCCCCAGCCTCCCTGAATTTCTTACAATGGTGTCTTCTTCCAAGACTCTTGTTATTTTAATTACAAGAACACAACCTCTCTAATGAAGCAGACCGATGGCTCCATTTGGCCAGCACCTCTGGATGGATCTTCCAGCCAATAAATAATCACCTCTTGGTGTTTTCAGGCAAATGCAGTTAGGGTAGACTTTAGGAATAGCCTGTGTCTTTTTGATGAGATTGGAACTCTAAACTCCTATTGTGGAGAAGTGTACTAGACAGGGCATATCTGTGCTCGTTGTTCCACAGTGGCATCCGTCCTTTTACACCCTGAGGTGAAGGTCCACTCTTGATACAGATGACAGTTCTCTGGACTCTTTCAGGAGCAGACAGCATCTTTCTAGACTCTTCTATGGTGATGCTGGAGTGACTCTCCTAGGCTGTGCCTTCTCGAGGAAGCCTCTTGGACTCTCTGTAGTTGATGCTCCATCGATCTGCAAATTCAACTGCTCGAAAAGCATGTGCTGGAGTAGTTTTCAGAAAACTATTTAAAAGGAAAGGAAGGAAGGAATTGAGGGAGAAACAGGAAGAGGAAAGGAAAGAATGGAAGGAGGCAGGAAGAGAGAGGGAGGGGGAGAGAGGGAAGGAGGGAGGAGGCCATCATTACCCTATGGTTGTTGGCCCTCAGCAAGGTAGAGATTCAGTTTTTAGTAAAATCCTGGATAATTTCATCTTCACTTGCCAGTTTCTGTCTGTTCACCTCAGCAGACAAGCCAAAGCTTAATTTGCTTCATTGGCCTCGACTTTGACAAAACCAGATCTTCTGGGCAGTAAAATTTCATAGACATTTTTTTTTAAAAAAACCTTTTTTTTCTTTTTGTATTCTTGGCTCATTTCCATTTAAATATATTCTACACCATGAAGTTTAAGCATTTATGCACGCGGGTAACACACTCCTTACCATCCATAGGTCAGCTGTGGAATCCAAGCCCCAGGCTCTTGATGTTCTAGGCAGTCCTTGGTGGCCATGGAGCAGGCACTGCCCTTTCCCACATCTGTTTAGGATAGAAGCTTTGAGTTGCTTCTCATTAAGGTTGCACCACTTTCAAAAGGAAGCCCTGAATGCCCCTTCTTCTCTCCTGGAGAGATCTGTTATTCCATGAAAAGGTTTATTTTATCATGTGCACACAATTACCATTTACTTCACAAGGACGTCCCTGTGGGCTTCTCTTCACATATCGATAAAAATAGGGCAACTGATTCACTGACCCTGGACTTTGTAACCCAGGGGGAAGCACACCTGGAGGGCTTCACACTTGAGGGACAAACTGATCCACTGCCTTTCCTGCCCTGTATTGGAAGGGTCTTTCCAGGGGCTTTTGGGGGAGGAAATAGGACTTTAGGTTTTGGTTCCAATTTTCCAGGTCACTCAGTGAAGGTGGGATTGGTGAAGAACAGACCCTTTGTAGAAGGGACTCCCTACCTGGAGAGCGGTAGAAGATGGCTCAAAGAGCCCAAGCCACAACTGCATCAAGCCAGAAGCAGGCAAGGGGTGGCAGTTTCTGCAGGTTTTGTTTCCAAAGGCTCAAAGGCTGCAGCTAGTTGATTAAAACAATTTGCTTTATGTTATAAAACAATGGAGGGCCCCAAACTGAAGTTATGTTCTGCTTGGTAGGATGTGGACAGCAGGGTCAGGGGATCAGTAGGGTGAAGCACAAGATGGATTTTTGCTAAAACTAGGACAAAACAGGTATTCTGGGCAGTTCAACCGAGAAGACTAATGTCAGTATGGCCGTAAATCACTTCCTCACTCGTGTGAGGAAACACCATCCCTGTTTATGGGTAGTGGTGGTGTTTAGTTTTTTCAAAGGAAGTTGATTGGGAAGATGTCTGTTAAGATGTCTCCTTTGCATATACAAAACTACCTAATATTTGATAGTTGTGTATGCACAATAATGGAATGCTCAGAAGTGGTTAGGGTCGGTGGCAGCGAAGAATTCCGATTCCCAGTTGATGCCAAGGTCCCACAAGTTGTCTTGCTTAGCCAGCTATAGCCTCATGCCTATACATCTTATGACTTAGTAGTCATGTATTTGAGAACTTGAGAAATAATTGTCCCATCCACTAGAACAAGTACTATTTCAATAGACACAGTGTCACTTTGTAGCCTGGAAGTCGCTACACAGACCAACATGGACTTGAGCTCACACAGATCCACTTGCCTCTGTCTGCCGAGTGCTGGGATTAAAGGTGTGCCACAGCAAGGAGCTAGCATGAGGACTTTCGCTTGCTTCAGATATCCTTGGTGTGCCATTGGCACATCTCCATTCTCTTGTTTCCCATGAAGCCGTTGAGCAGATGCTGTTCAGAAACTGTGAGAAAATACAAAGCAGTTTAAGCAAGCAAGAGTTTATTATGGTTCAGAGTTTGAGGCTACACTGCTATTGACAGGGCAGGAGCTTGAGGAAGCTGGTCACACTGGATCCCGAGTCAGGGAGGAGAGAGATGCACGCTGGTGAGCAGCTTGCTTTCTTCGTCTGTCTCATGAAGTCTGCTAACTTAAGCCACGGAATGGCGCTGTCCAAATGATCTTCCCTCCTCAGGTAACTCAGCACAACCCATTCCAATGCCTCTGTGCAAGCACCGCGAAGCCTGTTGGGTGTTGGAATGCTATGGTCATGGCAGTGCTGCAGCCTCTCACGGAGCCCTGTCCCCTTGGCGTCTCTGCCTTCCTTGTACAAACAACCATCCTTAATTTTTTCTAACACTACCCTTGTCCAGTCACTCTCTGGGAGCAGAGGGCTCAAATGAGCTTCTGTGTACATGTGTTAAGTGTGTTGACAGAAGCAGGAAGGGGGAGGCAAGGAAACAAGCCTTAGTTTTATTGATTTTTACATTCATGTCAAAGCCAAGATGGAAATCTATGCCAAGATTTCTACAGGGCTTTTCTCCAAAACCTAAACTCAGGGACATGGTGGGACTACTGGGAGGCGCCAGCACAGTAGATCTAATTGATTTTCCTTAGTGTCCTTGGGACATAGCTTTGGTAGTGAGCATATGGGAAGGGCTCCCCAGTAAGCATGTCAAAAAACCTCTCTCTATAAATCTCTATCTTAGATCGTCTTCTGCAGAGACCTCCAGTCAATCTAGGGCTTTGGGGCTTCTCTCTGACACCCTTCGTTTGCTTATGCAATGGTTCTTGCTTTTCTTTACCTAAATGCATGCTTCTCTTTTCACTTGCTACAATAATTATTAATATCAGCACAGCACACATATACAAGGTTGCCCTGTGGATCACTTTCCCATGATTCCTAATCACATATGAAATAATATGATATCCTAATGATTACCAATCCCATGGGCCATAGTGTTCACTGATAATGAAAAGTGGGTATGCTAAGTTGGGCAAGTGGATTAATAATATTTTATGATTTTATTCATTTGTTTGTTTTGTGTGTGTGTGTGTGTGTGTGTGT
>JADRCD010128542.1:0-10704 GCA_019843815.1 Montemys delectorum | reverse complement strand
TAGGGGGAGAAGAAACCGGATGCCGGCGCCATCTTGTAATGGAGGCTGCCGGCTTGGGTGTGGCTCTCTACAGGGGGCTGGGGGAACTTCTATAAAGTCTCAGAGAACTGGATTGTGAGAGGCTCCCAGGACCCAGTGAGGATGACCTTAGCCAAAATACTGAACAGTGGGAGATGAAACCTGAAGAGACCACCTCTAGTAGATAGATAGGGCCTCCAGTGGAGTGATAGGGTCATCAAACTTTCCTCAAAATTTTTGACCTAGAATTGTTCCTGACTAAAAGAAATACAGGGACAAAAATGGAGAAGAGATTGAAGACAAAGCAATCCAGTGGCAAACCCAACTTGGTATTTACCCGATGGTCGGGCACCGAACCCTGAAACTATTACTGATACCATACTGTGCTTGCAGACAGGAGCCTAGCATGGCTGTCCCCTGGCAAACTCTACCAGCAGCTAACTGAGACAGAAGCAGATACAGCCAACCATTGGACTAAGGTTAGGGACTCCTATGGAAGAGTTAGAGAAGGGACTGAAGGAGCTGAAGAGCATTGCAACCGCACAGGAAGACAAACAGTATCAACTAAGACAGACCCCTTGGAACTCTCAGGGACTAAGCCACCAACAAAAAAGCTACCAACCAAAAGCACAGGCCTGGCCTGTGCCCTCTAGCACACATGTAGCAGAGAACAGCCTTGACTGGCCTCAGTGGAAGAGGATTGCTTAATCTTGTAGAGACTTGAGCCCCAGGGAAGGGGGATGCAGGGGTGGGTCAGGGCTGGAATGGGTAGCACCTTCCCAGAGGCAAGGGGAGAGGGGATGTGGTAAAGAACTCTTGGAGGGAGTTCTGGGAAGGAAGGAACATATGGGATGTAAATAAGTGAAACAATAAAAAGAAAAGAAAACAAAAATATCTTCCATATTCAAGCAAATATAATGGTAAACTAATTCCTCCAGCTAATGAATACATTTTATGTACTTAAATATGTTAAAGAAAAAATGAATATATGTTACACACAGCACTATCTAAAATGTAAAACAGGTAGATCTGTTACTCATACACATACATATTTTGATATGTAAATATACATTATTTTATGAATTAAATACTTCAAAGTGCATTCATGCTAAAGATTTAATCGTGATTTTCTAGTTTGTATTTGTCAAGTATTGCCTGATTACTTGATATTATGGGATATGACATTATGACACTCTATTCTGCTAAACTATTCTCAAGCACATTGATTTACTATTTCTGTATATTTTGCAAGACATTATGCAAAAAGTCATAATGCAAGTTCTGATCCACTCCATCCAGGTTATGAAAATGTTACTCAGTTTCCTGACTTTGTTTTGGATGTGGGGTTTAATGTAGTTCTAGTTGGCCTTCAATTCAGTGTAGCTAAGGATGACCATGAACTTCTGATCCTCTTGCTTCCATCTATGTCTGAAGATCCATGGTAACAGGCCTGTGTCAACATGTCAGGTTTCATGAAGGGCTTGGGATTTCTTAGCAAGCTCTCGACCAATGAAAATGTCTCCTTAGTCCTTCAGTTATGTTTGTAAAGTTTTTAAATTGTCATTTTGGTTTGTTCCATAGGATCATGATCCAGTCTGAGATCTGATAATCTATTGAAGTTTATATAGAAAGATTTGCTACTTTAACACCAGTCAGGTTCACAGTCTTGGAGGTGACTTTATTACTGGAAACAGATTAAAAATGTGACTTTGTCAGTTCTGCCATTTGAATTTGTATAAAAAAAAGAAAAAAAGAAAAAAAAAACCTGCACTCACAGGCCTTTTATTTCTTTTGGTATTCGTCTTCTTTGTCTTCTTGTGTACTTCCTAGAATGAGATTGGTCCTGAGACTAGTGGTTAGAATCCGTGAGGAGACCTTACCACCACTTGGTCATCACGACTCTCATTGCTAGCACAGACTGAAGTGCCAGCATCGAGAGACTGCCTTAGAGAGTCCAAAAAAACTGCACTTTACAAGGAGCTTTGTGTTCATTCTCCAGCTTCTCCTACCTGATTGATTTGTGGTTTGGATTGCTTTAGAGTCTTATCTAGGAGCATGAGAGGACAGGCACAGCATTTCCCTGCCTTGTACATCCAAGTTTGACTCCAACTTTGTCAGCTTACTTATTAAAATGTCAAAGTCTTCTAATAAGTATATTTAAATTGTATAGTTGCATATTACTATAATCAAGGAGAATTATTCTTAATGTTCAGTTGGGGAGGGGCCATGGAAAGGACAAGTCCTCCACATTCTATGCATTTTCTCTCTTCTTTTGAAATGATTCTTTGCCTTCACAGCCGCAGCATAGAAGCATCCTGTTTTCTCCTTGGTGAGAAGTCAAGAATTACAGAATTGTCTTACTAATAAATGTTATATTTATTTTCCTGTATTTTACGAGTTGACAGTTACAATATTTATTGAAAAAAGACAGAATATGTACTCCTTTGCCCATCATCTGAAGAACAAAAACAGATTTACATTTTCTACGATTTGCGCTATGTCTGCTGGCTATCATATATTTTTGAGAATTTTCTGCAACGATCCCACAGCTTTATGGCAGAGAATCATAACATTTTTCCTATTGTCGTGGCCTCTCCATAGCCAACTCCACACATGTGATTGATGCAACTCTTTATTTAGTGGGAGAAAGAACTTGAGATTGTCACTATTACAGAGTACTAATCTGTTTTATGTTTAAAAACATGAGTACTGTAAATACTGATAATCTTCCTTATAAAAATATAAAGAAGACAAAATATGAATAAATATAGCTACTTATTATCTTCCAAAGATTATATTTCCTAAACTAAGCAATCAGGAGTAATAACAATGATGATATCAATAACCACAAGTGCTATTTACAGGTCTTGTGCTAGAATCTGTAATAGATCTTATGTGTATGCCGTCTTCTTTGTTTACCTCCATGTTGAGGCTCAGAATAATTAAATCAACAGTTTAGGCATGCAGAGAGTCAGGGTGACTTAGCACATTATATTTGTACACTGTCCATTTTGTGTATTGTTGAGTTTTTATATAAAATGTGCCCGTATACACATATATACACACACAAAGACACACAAATTACCTGACAATTAACCAATAACTACGTAGGTAAGAGACTCATTTATGTTTATTTTTTTAAGTGTGTGTGCTTAAACAATGTTGTAACTTACTATAAAATTTTTGTTTAATTTTGTTTTGGGGTTTTACTTTATTATATTTATCTCTCTGTGTCTCTCTGTCTCTCTGTCTCTGTCTCTCTCTCTCTCTCTGCACATGTGTGTGTATGTGTGAGTGTGTGTGTGTGTGTGTGTGTGTGTGTAGCACTTGAGGATACTAAGAAACTAACTCAATTGAAAATCTTCTGAGAGGTGATCCTCACAGTTCCCTAAAACACTGTTGAAGAATACTCATACTTTTGAAGGGCTTGTTTTAGGAAAAATTAAAATACATGTGGTTGATTTGATATTTCATAGGTATTGAAACCTCTGGCTCTGGGAGGTTATAATACAAACAGAAGTGTGAAATAACATGACTACTGGTTTTTACAGCAGGAATTTTTAAAGTCAGGTTATAGAATATATCAATTTTAAAAGTATATGTATGAATGATATATGAATACAATACAAATGTCATATTTTATATATTGATCAATATATTTTATAATTGATTTCTACAGTAATCCTCGATATTTTATTTTATATATATGTGAGTGTGTGTGTATATATATATACCATATATATACATACCATATATATATATGTATATATACACACATATATATACACACATATATATACATATATATATATATATAGTAAAATAATATTCTGAGAAGAGATCCTTAGACTTAATCAAACTTCTTATAGGGTCCAGGACAGAGTGAGAGGCTATCTTATACAGTGAATTTTTCTATTGAAACTAGAGTTTTTATGGGGAAGGGGAGCAACAAAATACTCACAGAGTATATTGTCATGGTCAACATTGCTGCTTATGTACTGTGGGTGCTTTGCATACCTGAAACAATATTCTGTAGCTACATTGTGTACTTAATATTCTAACATATGTAGGATACTTTGCAATTTTTATATAGTTTTCAAGAAAGACATATACAATTGGGCAGTGGTTCTCAACCTCTGGGTCACATTCTTTTTGAGGGCCCAACAACTCTTTCACTGGGCTTGCCTAAAGACTATCTAAAACAGATTTTATATTATAATTCATAAGAATAGTAAAATTATATGAAAATAATTTTATGGTGGAGGGTCACCACAACATGAGGAACTGTTCTAAAGGGTTCTAGAGCTTACATGTCTTCTGGCTCAGACAATCTGCCTAGATTCAAGAATACCCTGACCCTGACTGTGGTCAACAGCTAGGTATCCAAGACAAATCTCAGCAATGGTCAATTGTTTATAGAATTGAAGAAAACAGAAACCTTGAACAGTGTGTGTGTGTGTGTGTGTGTGTGTGTGTGTGTGTGTGTGTGTACGTATACTATGTGCCATATTGCAGTTTGCAATGCTACTTCAACAAATATATATGAAGGAGAAGCTCACACATGGTGGAGAGAAGTGGAACTAAAAAATTCACTGTTGGTAACCCAATCACAAAAGAACCCAAATGGTATGAACTCTCTGATAAGTGGTTATTAGCCCAGAAGTTCAGAATACAGGAAGAACAACCCACAAACCACAAGAAACTTAAGAAGAAGGAAGACCAAAAGGTGGACATTTCATTCCTTCTTAAAAGGGGAAACAAAATATCCACGGAGTGACTTGCAGAGACTAACTATGGAGCAGAGACTGAAGGAAGGACAAGCCAGCCTAATATAGCTATCTCCTGAGAGGCTCTGACAGTACCTGACTAATACAGAAGTAGAGAGGCTCACAGCCATTCATTGAACTGAGTACAAGGTCCCCAGTGAAGGAGTCAGAGAAAGGACCAAAGGAGCTGAAGGGTTTGCAGCCCCTTAAGACGAACAACAATATGAACTAACTAGTACCCTCAGAGCTCCCAGGGACTCAACCACCAACTAAGGACTATATATGGTGGGACTGATTGTTCTGGCAACATGTGTATAGTAGATGGTTGCAAAGTCGATCATCAATAAGAGGAGAGGTCCTCGGCCCTGTGAAGGTTTTGTGCCCCAGTGTAGGGGAGTGCCAGGGCCAATAAGTGGGAGAGGGTGGAGTGGCAAGCATGAGGAGGGGGGAGGCAACAGGGGTTTGTTCTTGTTGTTTTTGTTTGTTTGTTTGTTTGTTTTTTGGAGGGGAAACTGGGAAAGGAGAAATCATATGACATGTAAGTAAAGAAAATATCTAATTAAAAAAAAAAAGAATCCACTGTTGTGACAAGTATGAGAGAAGAGAAGCATGTGAATGCAGAAGAGGGCCTCTAAGATGCTCTGAAGCATCCTGGAGCTACCAGAGATTCTGTCCCTGAATGCTGCCCAGGACATGATTGCCCTAGTTCTGAGCAAAAACAGGATGTCTGAGATGTAGAATGGTCTATTTTCTGCATTGGAAGTCTCAGCAACTTCCCCATGATCTGTGCTGTCTACAGAGGCCATCTTGATATCCACAATCTGTGCTACAGCCACAATCTATCTTGGCATCCCATGGTCTCTGCTGCTGCCACAGGACTTGTTGCCTCAGGTCCATGTTGATGTCTGTGGCCTGTGCTGCCACCGCTCAAGGTCATGTTGGTTTGGATATCCATGGCTGCCATGGCATACAGTGGTAGGTAGGGGTGGCAGTTGTCAAAGTGCTTGCCCTGTGCTGCTCTGGGACCAGAGACCATGTAGATGTCAGTGGCCTGTGCTCCCATGAGAGGCCATCTTGATGTCCATTGTCCATGCTGCCACTAAAGGTCATATGGGTATGGATATCCATGGCTGGTGCTATCACCAAAGCACATGTCCATGGTCTGGACTGCCCTGGGAAATGGGATGGTGCATGTTGATGTGTGTGGCCTATGCTAGCACCTGAGTTCATATTGATGTCTGGGACTGTGTTGTAGCCAGGAAACATTTGGAAGCCCATGGTCTATGCTGGTGCTGGTTGTAAAGGCCAAGGAAGCCTTCTTTTGCAATGTTGTTGATGACTGCAGACTCATATCTGACAATAAGAGACATAGAAAGCTTCTATTATAAACTCTTTTCCCAATCCCACCCCACACACCCAAAAAGAAACAGCCAAGATACGAAGCCATTGAAGAGAACTCTGTGATAGAGAAACTGAAGTTAGGCCTTCACAGTTGTGGTCTTCTGGCAGGCGTGGGCATCGGGAAGAACTCAGTTTTCCTTAAGGGGCTGGCCATTGGGAATTTGACCATACTCCAGTGGGTATATCGCAACCCAAATTATGTTGTGTGTGTGTGGTTTTTTTCTTTTCTTCCTTTTTTTTCTGCTTTCATTTTGGGGCAGTCACAAGCATGGGTTATGGACCTGGGAGGACAGGGAGGTGAATGTGATCAGAAATTTCCAAATAATCAATGAAAATGTTACATTAATAAACATAACTAAAGATAAAACTACTATGGAAAATGTACACAAGAAAAATAAGATTTGTGTCTTAATTTGGGTATCTATTATTGTAATAAACACCATCACCAAAAACAACTTGGGGAAGAAAGGGTTTATGTCCACCACTGATGGAAGGCAGGGCATGGGGCGTAGCAAGAACCTGGAAGCTGGAAGGAAGCAGAAGGCATGGAGAAACAGCACCTACTCACTTCCTCCCCCTGGCTTAGTCAGATCTCTTACTTATATCATCTAAAACACCTGTCCAGCAGTAGCACCAGGTACAGGTACACCTTTCACTCCCAATCAATCAATCAATCAATCATTAATCAAGGCAATGTCCTATAGACATGCACACAGGTCAATCTAATTTTCACAATTAGAAGTATATCTTCCAAGATATGTCTAGGCTTATGTCAAGTTGAAAAGAAAAAAGAAGTAACCAGCACAGATGAGAAAGAAAGATAATAAGTTATTGGTTGTTGATTACTGATTATGTTTTTAAAGTCGACAGCTATCTCACCCTCTCCAAAGCTGAGATAACACTGAAGAACATGGGTTGCAGATAATGTAGGTAGCAGAGGATGGGAGAGAGGCACAGCAATAATGTATCTTCTGGACATGACAGAGTCATTGCACTAAGGAACGCACAGCCGCTGTGGCTGAATGCACACAACCTGTACAATAGGTCTATCAACGTTGCCTCACACTAGAGGAGGAGTCCTCAAAGTCCTATTTTGCAGTTAAGAGTTGTTTGGGGAGTCAACATTTTCCTCAGTGATATAGCACTCATAAATTGCCCTTACTCCAGAAAATAACCTTGTGCTCACACTCCTGAAAGCTATTCAATTAAACTTAGTGGCTCACACACAAAAGAGGAAAGCATGGAACAGGGCTTTCGGAAAACAAGAGATTCTGTGGGAGAGAGAGTGTCTTTAGGGAGGAGAAAGAGAGTTGAAAGCCACTAACATTCATTATATAAATATTTTCCATAAAAAGTATAAAGATTACAAGCAGGTGACTTTCTTCCTTTCCTGCTCCAAAGTTAATAGGAAGATGTATCCTACTGACTAAAACCTAACAATCAACTAGTCATTAAAGACTGACCTCTTTGTTTCTTCTTGAGTTCATAGTACGTACACCATACTAACATTTCTATGACTTTTGCACACTTAATTTAATTGTAGTAGTTTATATTTCAAATCACTGAAAATTTTCTGAATTAAGACAAACTGACATAGCAAATCCCATTAACAACAATACTAATTTGGTATCGAGTGACTGGAGCAACTTAATATAATTTCAAATTTCATGATATATTTATGTATGTTTTAAAACCATTGTAAAGTTTTCATGTTTTCTGACATTTTAAATATTTTTTTATCCAAAGCCCCTAAAGAAAACAACATATCAATTCAACATTATGCACCACTAGTTTCCATGCAGAACACAAACATCTTTCAGCATGTTCTGTGATAGAGATTTAGTTTAATATGCTTCCTTGTTTGAATGGAAAAAATCCACTAACAGCAATGTCTAAAGCCTTCAAGAAATATTTTCCACGAGTATTTATAGTGAAATGAAAGATTATTGCTGCCCAAAGTAGCTCCATTTCAATTTATGAGTAATAATAAATCAATCATTAAAATGGAAACTATGTATGAATAAAATCAAGAGACAGAAACTGTGAAGAAGTGTGACACTGTTTCAAGTCAGTCTTGGAATAATCCTCAAAAGCCCAACACTTATTGTTTATGCTATTCATGCTTTTTACAGCCTTGTTTTGAGCCTCTCTAATTATGCCATATTTGAATTACAATTAAAATGTAAATAGAAACATAAAACCAGGTTTATCCCATGTAGCTATCTGTTCCTGCAAATATCCTTCGCAGTCCTCCCTTTGGAAGGTCCCTTGGGCTGCTTAGGCCTCACATTTTTTGTTTTTATTTTTTTCCTTTCAGCTTTAAAAATCTGGTTTGTACTTTGTGCTTTTTTTTTTTAAATAACCTGTATGCAAAACTTCAACATCTGGAGAAACAAGGCTTCCATGTGGCCTTCCTGAGTTCTCTTGACTTAGTGGCTCTCAAATAGGATTGAAGTTTAAATATTATTTTACTGTTGTCTTTGCTTTTCATAATGACAGTTACAAAGTTAATTATTTTATGAAAAGCATGAGTGAGACCCACATTCTAAGGCTTTAAATGATATGCAAGGACCATGCATGTATTACATAATTAATTGACATGTGAACTGGTGAATGTGTTTAATACTATATTTAAGTCTTTGCTTTTCTGATCATTTTCTTAATTTAGAAATATTTAAACTTACGTGTGGCTGTTTAAAACCATGTGAAATCAGGATCATCTTCCTGTTCATCTGCCTCCATGTTGGCTTCTTTCCTCTCCTGCTATCTCTCTATCTCTCACTCAAACTCCTCACTCCCCTCCCTTTTCCTGTCCAAATCACAGGCCTGTCACTGCCCTAATGTGATTGGACAGAGAAAGTCCTGCAACAGCTATATACATACACTACTGAGCTGACATACAGCAATCATCATAAGGCAGTCAAAGGAGAAAGGCTATACAGATGACACAGAAGTAAATGTTTTAAAATAATGTTACATTATTGTGCTATTTGGAACAAAGAAGATTTGGTCTCACTTAAAGGATACTGCCATTGGTAACATTTCGGAACTAAGAAGAATGCAATATCCTTGTTTTGTTTTGTTTTGTTTTGTTTTGTTTTGTTTTAAATCTTTCTTGGTAATCTCACATGGTTTTAAACAGATTTTCACAGGGTTAGAATAATTGGGTTAAAGCTTTATCTTTATCAGTTGGCTCTGAATTTATTGTATTGGCATCTTGTAAAATGTGATATTATTAATCTATAAATCTAATTGGTTAAGTATAAAAAAAGAAATATTTAAACTAAAATATGCTTTTCAGGTTTGGGCATCATGAGAATATGCTAGATAGAATTTCCCAAGAAATTATATTTTTTCATTAAAAAAAGGAAACTGTTCATAGAATGCATGATATTGAAATTATAAACAATAGTAATTCAATAACATATCTATGTTTTAGGAGCATAACAAGCCTGTACCACTTTATCAGACTATACTAACTGGCAAACATTTTAGTCAGTTTTCCAATAGTGACAGCATGACTAACATCATCAACTTTGGCTTGGGTGATTTATTTGGACTAATAGTTTCAGAATCTTAGGTCCATGATTATAAAACTTCCTTGCTTTGGATCTATCGGAACCCTTAAAAACATGATGTGAAGTTCACAATAAAATTCCTTCCCACAAAACTAGGAGGTACAGAATAAAGCCAGGGTCCAATATCTCATTCACAGATGTCCAGTTATTCCCTTCCCTTCCCTTCCCTTCTCCTTCCTTCCTTCCTTCCTTCCTTCCTTCCTTCCTTCTTTCCTTCCTTCCTTCCTTCCTTCTTCCCTTCCTTCCTTCAGGACTTACTCCCGAGTGCTGAACTAACTCCCAACAGCCATGATATAAATACATAGTCTTTGAACTACAGTTCTGATCCAAACCATAACAGCACATTTTACCATAATAAGTTGTGATGCCCAATGACGTGATTCAAATTTGGGGCTAAGTAGAAATGAGTCATGAGCAAAGTCATCAATTATTGGGAGTTGCATTGCAGGGTGTAGGTGATACAAATATGAGAAAGTATCCTTCACCTCCTAGGGAAGGTGATGAACCATGGTTCATTGCACTGTTTACCTTGGCTGTATGAGATCTGTTGCTTCCAGAGAGAACACAGAACAGAGAGAACAGATAGAAATGCAAAGAGCAGAAACACTAGTGACAATTTGGTTGCTCTGTTTCAGTCTCTATGTATTCCAATTTTTCTTTCATTTCCCCAGAAATAATTTGAGTTATACCATTATACTTACAAACAGCTCTCTATTTAAATTTCTCTTAATCAATGGATATCAAAACTTAGCTAAGAAAATGACTAAGTCGACCATCCATTTAGGCATAAAGGCTGGAATTGTTATGTGTTTTCTCTAGATCTAAAACATGTGTCTTTTCCTAGTGACTAAAATGTGAAACTAAATGAATGCACTTTAGAAACAAAAGAGAATGTCACTAGGCAGGGTTTTGTTTTATTGTTTAAAGCAATGCATTTTCTA
>JADRCD010128537.1:17683-32307 GCA_019843815.1 Montemys delectorum | reverse complement strand
CAGCCAAGTCTCTCTCTCTCTCTCTCTCTCTCTCTCTCTCTCTCTCTCTCTCTGTGTCTCTGACTCTGTCTCTCTCTGTCTCTCTGTTTCCCTCTCCCTGTCTCTGTCTCTCTGTCTCTCTGTCTCTGTCTGTTCTTCTGTTCTTGTCTCTGTCTCTGTCTCTCTGTCTCTGTCTGTCTCTGTCTGTCTCTGTCTGTCACTCTGTCTCTGTCTCTGTGTCTGTCTCTCTCTCTCTCTCTCTCTCTCTCTCTCTCTCTCTCTCAACCCCTTCTGTCTGTCTTTCTCTCCACACAGTATAAAAACAAGAGGAATATAACTCAAGATCAAACTTTGTGCCCTAAGCTGGAAATTTGTGCTTGATGTCTACCCCCAATCCTACTTTTATGTTATTTACTCTTCTTTCAAGAGATTCAAAGGTGATCTATGTTAAATACCTTAGAAAAATTAAGTCTGCTGAGTTCTGTGTTCTGCCAGTGCCTTGGAAGACCTGAGGAAGAAGCTGGTCAAGCTCTAAACTTACTGAAAATCTTTGTGTATATGCTCTCTTTACTTCTCAGTGCAACATGCTGTGTTTGTAATATTATCACTTCATATTTTCAATTTTTTCTATGTTTATCATTTGTCTTTTACCAATTTCATAAAGCTTTGGAAAAATAATTAAATTTTCTGCTTTGTATTAGTTTTTGGGTTGCCTATTTGAATGAAACATTATAGATTTATTTGCTGTGTTTATTATTTTTTTATCTCATTAATATAATCTCTGTATGAATACTGATACATTTCATTTGTTAAAATTTGCTTATAATAACTATTATTGGTATGTGTGTGTGTTTGTTTGTGTGTATATAGTGTGTTTTTGTGTGTGTCTGTGTTTTTGTGTGACTGAGGGCACGTGTATACCATAGTACATGTCAGAGAACAACTTTTGTGAGGTGGTATTCACCTTGTACTTCTGCATCACTAGGCTCGGCTTCTATTCTTATAACTTTGTCAATCAATTCCTTAATATTTTCTCAATTTTATTTGGTATAGAATACATATATAATGCATAGCCTGTGACACAAAAATATGCAAAATTTTAAAGTGTAGACAATACATGATTTAGGGCTAGAAATTTGGTTCAGTGGATAAGAGCACATAGAGGACCAGTGTTCAATTCCCAGCTCCCCCATCTCTAACTCCACTCCCAAAGGATCCAATGGCCTCTTCTAAACTCCTAGGGTAACAGGCATAAATGGTGCCAAAACACTCATACATATTCAATAAATACATATGAAGTTTTAAGAAATAATTAATCAGAAAATATGATCTAAAAATGTACTGTATTAAATATTATTTGCAATACATGAAAGCTTAATAAATCTGTATTGATGTAAACTTGTGGTATACCTGCTCTTTATTGATTATTACAACATATTGTACCTCACTAATATGTATTTTCTACCTTGTCTTGATAGATAGAATTGCTAATCAACCTTAGTCCTATTTCTCTATTAAGGTGTGTATGAGTGTTGTTGATTCAGCAAGTAAGACACAGTTACATATACACAATGGACACTGACAATACTGTTGTTTTATTCGTTCAGCATCACTAAAGAATTTGTATGCACCTGACTGTAGACAATTTGGCAATAATTACTTTACATTATAAAATATCAACTTTATTACCAATTGCACAAAATTAGGACGATTTCTCATCATATTTACATTCTTTTAAATGCATAGAATCTTCCCTTTTTGATTTTCCTAGGCATCCATTTAAGAACCACTATCTACTTGTTTTGTTAGATGATATACATTTATGTCCTCAAAGTTCATGGGGTTGAAGTCCAAGGTTCAATGTCTATTAGTGCTGTACTCTGTGAGGCCTATCCTGCTGGGGTGTGCAAATCGCCTTGCTCTATGTCCACAGACTCCTCATGTCTACCTTGTTCTCATATGGACACCAGTCCCCTTAAACTATAGTTTCACCAAAATTATTTATATGTAGGGATATCAATAAATACTGTGTGGCAGAGGCTCTCAACCTGTTGCAACATATCACATATCCTGCACATCAGATATTTTCATTATGACTCATAACAGTAGCAAAATTACAATCATGAAGTAGCAATGAAATAATTTATGGTTGGGGTTCACAACATGAGGAACTGTATTAAAGGGTCATAGAATTAGGAAAGTTGAGAACCACAGCTATATGACCACCTCTAAAATCATTATAGCACCAACACTTTCAGTTTCAGGATAAGCAAATTAGTCCCTCATATTCTTCCTGTGGTTCGTCCCCTAGTAGCATTCACATGCAGAAGGTGCATATTAAAGAGTACTAGTTTTATTTTGTTATCTAATATGGAATGGCACTACTTAACTGAATGCATAAAAACAAATTTTGGCAACAGATTTGGTTTGTAGTTGTCTTCGTTTGCATTTTAAGAGTATCAGTCAGTTACCTTGTAGCATGCAACTATCTAAAACTATTTCTCATGTGAATATACATTGTACAAAGTCATACTTTCTGAATTTGATTTTGATTCTGGTAGTCTTGGTGTCTTGCAATATACCCTCTTCTCTAACTGAAATGTCCATAGATTCACTAAGGGAAGGCCTGCACAATAGAACAAAAAAGTGACTCCACTCAGGCCTCGTTTGGTGAACCAGTGAATTTATTGGGGGTTCTTGCAGAGGCTTGGGTGAGGGTTTCTTGCAACAGTGAGGAGATATAAGGACAGCTTCATCCCTGAATGGCCCCACAAACATGGATTACAATTCATAAAAACAGCAACACTGCAGCTCCCTGAACATTCTCCAGATGTCTCAAGCAGGTTCCCCCTTTTTCAGTATCTGTTCACAAGTACTTATCATTTTGCATGTTTAAGCCAACTCATAATATAATGTATAATCATATTTTATTCATTAATCATTTTCAAAATTTGTAAAGATTAATGAATGATAGAAATATTGATGCCAGTTCTTAAACTTAATTGGTTCATGTTTATATCTTTGTATTTTTGTCTGACAGCTATAATGTATCTGAATAGTACTTAATCCACACAGAATTTTTTAACTCCATAATGTTACATACACCAGAATAATTTTGAAAGCACAAATTTAAATGGCACACGGTTGCAGCCTCTGTTCCCTTCACATGGTAGTTAGTAACAGATGTAGGACTACTGCCTACAGGCTTCCACTTGCTCAGCACATCTCTCCATCTCCAGCCCCAAGGACCAAATACTCTTAGGGAAGTCTTTCATCCAGGAACGTCATTCTGCCCTAACCACTTTGCCAGAAACTCTGTAATGCACACTATCCCTAAGTCTAGTTAGATGATGTTAGCCAATCTCAGGTCCATACATACATAGTACTATACTTTTCTCATTCCCTACTCTCTTGGGATGGGTCCTTAAAATACTAACTCTGTTCTCCTGAGAAGTGTGGTACCCACATTTTGGCCTTGCTTGTGCTATCTCCCATCTTAAGGAATACCTCTACACTGTTTGCATCTCTAACAAACTCTGCCATCTCCATCTCCAGTCGTCCCTAACACGTGCCAAATAAAAACTGTTTTTTTTTTTTTTGCCCTAGAATATGAAAACTGATCAATAGTATTCTCTAGGAAGCAGATAATTTTCTATCTTTGAGCCTGCAAAAGCAAGTATTGCCTATTCTCTAGAATGATAACATGTAAATGAGCTGAGGGAAAAGCAATTCCCATTGCCTGTAACAACAAAATCATGGGACTTTTCTGTTTAAAATCAACATTTCAACATAGTAACAGGTAAAGCTGATCTTAGCTACTTTTGTGAGTTCTTCTTTTTTCTACCCTTTATCCCCTTAATACTCAATAAGACAGAAAGAAGTCTAGAGTAAAGACAGAGAGAGAGAGAGAGAGAGAGAGAGAGAGAGAGAGAGAGAGAGAGAGACAGAGAGAGAGAGACAGAGACAGAGAGAGAGAGAGAGAGAGAGAGAGAGAGAGAGAGAGAGAGAGAGAAACAGAGAGCGAAACAGAGAGAGAAACAGAGAGATCACTGAGTCTATGTTTTCCCTTTTGTTTCTTCTTTGAGCACAACTACTAACAAACTGCAATCAACCCCTCCAAATGATCAGCAACCAACAACAATGCCTCTCAAGGCCCTAACATTTGCGTACTCTCTGAAAAGTTCCCAGACTTCCAAGATGTCACACAGTTGCAGAAACTATCTGCAGCTGAGAAAAGCATGCCTTGGTTAGAGCATGAGGCATATCATGGTCTGCTGTTACACTCAGGCAGAAGAAGTCCCATAACCTCACATCTGGAATTAAAATGAAAAGGTATTCTTATATTTCTGTGTTTTTAAAAGAAACCAAAATTCCAAAATCGTCACTCTGCACAGAAGTGACAAAAGCCATATGTAGTAACAGGAAGGTGGCCACCATTTGCAGGGTCTTTATGTGAGCTGCAGTGCTAATGTCTCTGGAGCGTTCGGCATTGTACTGCATGTTCTTCAGATGTCTCCAAAAATAAAAATGAGCAAGATAAACATTATCAGGGACATAGTGAATATGTTGACATGAACATAGTTTTGATGAGTCAAACAAGCCTAGACAATTGAGCAGAGTTTCTTGAGATAGCACTGTAGGACATACGTGCTCATGTCCACCAATCCAGGCATCAATACATCTGCTTATGACTAACATGTTTAAGAAAAAGATGAGCAAAGATCCCAGCAATGTCAATTAAACTATTTTTTCTAAGTCTCAACTACAGGTCAAGAAAAATATTGTTTTAAGAGTAGCTATCTTTGTGGAGACAGGGGGTTTGTGGAGGATGGATGTGGAACAGTTGAGGTGCAGGGGGAATAAATTCTAGAGTGAAAAAAAGAGAAAAAATAAAACAGTATAAGAGAAACTCGATCAAAAAAAAAAAAAAGAGCTATCTTGAGAAAAAAGAAGAGGCTGAGGCATGTAGCAAGCCAGATGATGAAATGATTGGTCACTGTCCAATATTTTATCATAATTCTCTTAAGTTTCCTAGTTATTAGATCTGGGTAGATTACTAATACCGATAAGCGATAAGCTTGCAATTAGTGTCCAGATCACAGAGATTCTGGAGATAACCAGAGCAGTGAAAATCTAAAGCACTGAAGACATCCTTCTTTTTTTGACCCAGTCTACCTGTGATAGTCACCAAAGGCCACAAATGCATTGCCACTGGAAGGATGCTTTAGTTTCTAGTAAAGTAATGAAAATGTGTTAATCAATCTTCTAAAATGCTCTGTATATAAAATTCCTGATCTCTCATAACATTTACTGTCCAAACCTCTATAGACAGCACCAATAAAATGCCAACAGTTTTTTAGGCAAAACTTTTACACAGAGCACCCTGGTGTTTTGTTTTGTTCTTTTATTTGTTTGTTTTTTAGGTTTTGTTGTTGTTGTTGTTGTTGATAAGGAAGAAACACTGAATTTTCAGTTTCATCATCAAAATAAAGATATACTCATTTGTATTGTTTTTGCTAGTTTTTCTTTATAGAGATTTTAGTCTCAATATTAAATTTCTGAACACATAATGTTAGGGAATTGTAACTAGACTAAAATATAAAAGAAAAACAACATTAAATACATCAAATTTAAGTTTGCACAGAGACTTGGGATGCTCCCAAAGTTTTTGCAGTAAGCTGTCTGTTACCTAAAAATCTCGTAGACATTATTGTTCCTCTGAATTCTGTACACTTTTTACAAGGTCATGCATGCATACACAGTGCTACACACACACTGCTACCCATTAAGAGAAACATACAAATGCTGTTGATTTGCCGTTTCATTATTTCTGGTTCAACATTAGTGGACTTCCAACATGTGCTTAGTACTGCTACAGTTCTCAAGATGCTGTATAAAATAGTTTTAATGTATAACTGATGCATTAGTGCCAGGAGTCTCCTGGCCTGGAGAGGGTAGTGGTGTAGGCACAGAATAGGATTCTGGTGTTGGCTTTAAAGTCTGAGTGTCTCAGGGCTTTCGAGCTCTCTAACTGTACTGAAATGCTGAAGATAACTTCTAAAAAGTCCTAAAGACTATCTTGTTCTTTATGGGGTAAAAGACAACTGTAGCCTAACAGCAGAGGATTCAGCAATGTGGCCTTTGTTCTATCTCAGCAGGAACTGCTGGGCTCTAACTTCCAGCCTGCTAGTCTGAAGTCACAGAAGAAAAAGGGACACATAGAAAAGTTATTATAGCTTTTATTATTAAGTTGTGAAAAGTTTCTTATGAAAGCTATTTAAGGGGAAAAGCAGAAAGATCCTAAGTGGGAAAAGGGAAAAATTCTAGTCTAAGTAGAAAAGGCAAAACATTCTTCTCTCTCTTCTTTGTCTTTAGTACTTACACATCTTTCAGAATACATGATCACATGTTAAAAAGTTCACCACAAGTTCACAAAAAATCAAATCACAAATTTAAATAGAAGTTTACAACAGAGAATGTTTACATGCATGTAGAGAGCCACGGTGAGCGGTGATAGCCAGCGGATGGCGCTGACATCCGGTGCTCTCCCAAGTTTACAGGTAAATTGCGCATGTGCCTAGGGCCAGAGCTCGCCAAGTCACGACTTATCCCGGGGCGTATTGCGCTCCTGAGTAAACAGCCAATCAGAATGAACACGCTGCTCCAGGGCATATATAAGCAGTGCCTTTTTCGGGGTCTGGGTCACCCTCTTGAAGATGCAATAAATGTTTGCTGCAGAAGGATCTTGTGTGTCCGCATGTTCTTGCTGGCAGGAAACTTACGCGGACTACACATGCATATCCATTAGGAGTGTTTACATGCATATGTTTACATCCATGTCCATATAAAGCTGAACATCCATCACCTGTCTCAGCTCCATGGGTTCACCAAAGATTTAAAACCATAACAAAGTCAATAGTGAAGTTTTGTATAGATAAACCCAGTCAATATGTTATCTTCTGTCCTAGCATCTATGCTAATTCATTAGTTCCCTTTCTATGGCCTATGGTTAACTGTTTTACAACCTCTTGGAATGTGCTCTGAGCAGGAGAAGGTCTTGTTAACATCTAAGAGAAAATAACTGGTGGCACTTGAGAGATGAGCAGAATTCTCGTTGCAGTTTTGACTATCAGAAAAGGAACTAATAGCAGTCCCACTATAAAAGAGCTTAATAATCACAGATATAATTTTAGGAATTCTTATAGTATCCTCATTAAGACTTAAATAATCTATTTGTCTATATAACATAACTACAAGACTGTACATCTTCATGGATCTGCAGAGATCTGCTCCAAAGGGGTGTGCTATTATTTAGTGATTGTTATATATGTTTCATAATAACAGGAAAAGCATACTACTAGCAGAAATCTTTCCTAAAATGAATTCCTTACAGCTTTGCTTAATGAATTCATTTAAACCCCAAGGGTCTTTCCAATTCTCTGTATCTTCCTTTGTTAGTACATATGCTTTACCCTTTAGCACCTTGCCATTTCAGATATAGCTATCATCTCTCACTGCTTTGCACCAATATCTGCTGTATTGCCAACATCACAGGCTTCAAAGAAGATAAAGATGATGAATTATCCAGACAAGCAGGAAATAAAGCATGACATTAAAATCCCTCAAGAACTACAGGTAGCCAATATGTCAATGACTCAAAGCAATTGGAAGTATCAAAGAAGGCAGAGAAACAGGTGTCAATGTTACAGTACAATTGGTGTTGTGGTACAAAGTGATAACTCAGACTAACAGTGAAGAGGTGTATACAGAAAGATAACTAAGCCAAAACAAACTGGAGATGTAAATGTGACACCATTTAAAAACAAAGTCCTTTAGAGATTACAGGTAAAACATATTAGGTATTACAGTTTGGGGGATGTAGCACAGCCTCAGTCCCCTGGAATAAATGAGCAACAATTACAGAACAGATAATATACTGGGAAGAAAAGAGCATATAACTACTTTTAAAGCTTTAAAAAAGTTTCTAGAATAGAAGCATGAACATGCCATCATTTCAGAGAAAAATATCTTTAAGACAAGGCATGGGTCCTTCCATACAACAACAAAGAGGAAGGAGACAAAAAGAAAGGCCAAACACTCCAGGGTTGAGGCTGTGTGGAGTGGACACTACTACTGGAACTTACAGGTCTTTTTTAAAGTGACCAAACTTGCTTTCACCAAGAGAGAATAATACATGAAACCCCTGAGCTTTGCACCTGCATTTTTCTTTCTCCATGAGAAATACATAAGGTTCAACCTAAATAGCTATTCCTAGAACAACCAGACTTGTTCAGACAAGGTGACTATGGACCAAGAACAGTTTCCACATATTTCATCTCTAAAACAAGATAAGTCATTTCCTCACAAAGGGCTGTTCTCTTTAAGCATTTCCTTGTAAATAGCACATTTTTAAAAATTAATGATGGTTCGTTTACTATCAATTCCAAGAATATTTGGCAATACACATTGGTCTTGACAAGTTAAAAATAAGTAAATAAAAGAAGGAAGGATGTACAGTTGGATGAGTAGAGCGTATCAGGAGAGTGTGGAGGGATGATTGGAGAAGGGTGAATATGAGCAAAGTATGTTGTACTAAAATCCAAAGAATAAATAAATGTCCAGACTCCCAATGATTTGTGGCTATACTCTAGACTGTAAGTAGACTTTCTCCTTACAGTAAATAGCGACGAGCACAGAGCCTCACCATGTGGATAGGTATAAAACAAAAGACTGGG
The DNA here is from genome assembly GCA_019843815.1 of Montemys delectorum. Classification (NCBI taxonomy): domain Eukaryota; kingdom Metazoa; phylum Chordata; class Mammalia; order Rodentia; family Muridae; genus Montemys; species Montemys delectorum. The sequence continues at coordinate 23,593 of JADRCD010128537.1, read as the reverse complement.
GTTCTCAGCCCTAAATTGAACACTCATAACACGGTCTTCACATCGAAGTTCAGGGATTTTTATGGAAGAGAAGAGGGAAATTTGTAAGAAACAGAGATAAGTCATAAGAGCAAGAAAGCTGGTTTTGGGATACAATGAGGCAGCTGCACATATAAACTTATAACAGCAATCGTAACAAAGTGCACAAGATGTGCACAAACTCAACGAAGCCAAAAATCCCAGCATAGATGAGCAAAGTGGACATGAAATCCTGCCTCTAGCTGAGGATCTACAGACACTTGGCAGATTGTGAGACAAGAGTCCATTTTCTTTTTTTAATTCTGTGATCGCTTTTGGGTCAATCACATACCAAGACAGGTCCCATCCCAAGATGGGACCCTACAAAATGTAGGTCCTGTGTGAGTGGGGGAAATGAAAATTCAAAGACAGGTGAGAAAAGAGAAGAGAGGAGAGAAGGTGGTCAAGGAAGCAGTTGGAAAAGTGAGCTAATGTGTTCAAATACATTCCATGAAATTTTCAAGTAATTAATAAAAAATATTCTTTAGATAAAAGAAAAAAGTACACATAATCGAAATTCCTAATATACTACCAGACCAAATTCTTATCTTTCCTTTTTAGGTAAAGAAATGTACCATTGGAGAACCTAGCTCTCCTGAAAAAACAAAACAAGCTGAGGATATTAGCACACCAGCTGCTAGGAGGATCACTTCCAGCGCAGGCTGTAAGGTCGTTCTTCTTCAGTTGTTCATTGTTTGAACCTGTTGGACCATGAGCAGTACATTGGTCCTAAGTTTAGCGAAGACTGGAAGCTCCAGAGACCCTGAAGGAATGGTAGGCGGTTTGCCTGTTCCTGGACACCAGGCCCTTGTCACTAGCCATAGCCCCCTATAGATTTGTGGCCATTGGTCACGGAAGGGCAATGCCCTAAGCCCCTCCACATGTAGAGGACGTGACCTGTGGTCATGTAAGCTCAAGAGAGATATCCATTTTGATGAGGTGCCTAAAGGCCTAGAGGGCTTAGCCAATACACTCTCCTTCCCAGGCACCCTTCCCTGCAAAAGGTGTTTAATCTCAGGCCCAACTTGAGAAATCGGGCATGGTTTTACTCATCCACTTTCTGTCATGACAATAAATGCCTTAAAACCATAGACTGCCTCTTTTAATCAGAATCTGCCATGGTGAGCCATGGAGAAGGTCTTTGCCTATAGAGCTATAATCTAATCTCCAGTAGAAGAGATTAGATTAGGCCTCTCTGTGCTCCCAGCCATGACTGCCATGCCACCAAACCAAGCTCAAGTTTGTTGCCATCGAGTTAAGGACTATCACTGCAGTATCAGCTGGAGCACCCTCCTCCTCCCATTACCCTCCAGCCCCACTCCATTTTCAGCTCTTTTGCATCTTCCAGTGGCACCTGGACGTCCAAGAGCCTGAGAACCCGATGACCCTGGCCTCCTTGCAAACCCAGAGACCACCGAGCCAGCTCCAGCTGTGGTACACCTCAGACTGCACTTCCCCACGCCCGGAGCTGTATCCAGAGTCTTCCCAACACCTCGTAGCAGAGTGGACACAGGACCCATAACCCTATATGAACCTAGAGGAACTACAGTGGAATACAGAGGGAAGTTTGACATGCATCTATAGTGAATCTAAAAATGTCCAATTTCTCTGAGATTTGTACATACACGATCTTTTTTTATTGATTCCTAACAGAATAACAAATAGTTACCAAACAATTTCCATATTTCCCAATTTAGTCCTTCAACATCTTTTCATTAAGAGAATTCATTCATATAGTATTTTAAAAATGGGCTGAAATTTTTATATATCATTGTGCCACATGTATGTACTATACCATTCTCCTTTAAGTGACTACCTATTACATATATTTACTTTCTATAAAGTGTGGCCCCATCCAATTGAATCTGAAAACATACAGAATATATATTCTATACTTTGCAAAGAATAAATAATAAACAAACAATGTTAGATAAAACATAAAACTAGCAATTCAAAGGAATTCACAGGATCCTTACTATTGATCTAATGGTACTGAAGCAAGGACACATAAACTATAAAACCATTTCAGCTCACATCACCTCCCCTCTTCAGCCTGAGTTTTAAACTGTTCTCCTGGATGATTACATTTATACATTTTAACTCACATTTTATGTTGCCCTGCAATCAATACAATACACATACACAACAAAAGTTCATGCTAACACCACATCAGTTACTCCTAAGTTACTCTATGACAGCATGGCTTGTTTCCTACAGAAAAACACAGGTGTATGCTTACATAAAGTAAAACAAGAACACAAATCTCTTCATTGTAGTATTCAGTGAAGATACTTACAGTCATGATTTGGTATTCATGGAGATAGAAATTTAAATGGGATTCACAATATAAAATCTACTTTAAAATGATAGTGCATTTCCCAATGATGAATAAGTCCCAAGGATTCTTGAATTCCATATTAATTATAGAAAGAAGACTTGGATTAAAATGATAAATATCATTAAAGGTATTTGAAATTGATCTTGTATTTGAAACAGAGAATAGTTTACTTATATCTGATGTACAAAGCTGTATATCATTTCTTGACATGTTCTAGATTGTAGAAGTATTAAGTGAATACAATTACAATTTCCCTTTTATTTTGTCAACATTAATATATATACATGTGTTTTTTACATGTAAACTTAAATCATTTTAAAATGTCAAAGGACTAAAGTCTACATAGAAAAATATATTATACCAATATTATATGCTCATATATTTATTTAGTCCATATTCATGTCTATCTTGTAGAACAATGTTGTAGATATATCCAAATTTTATGTCGAGGTTGTAATATGTTTACATATTTCCAAATCTACATAAAATTACTACAAACTATAAACAATGCTACAAATGAAGTAAAGAAAATAAAAAATTAAACATATTTAATTTCTTAGGAACTGATCTTCATCTAAAATACAAAAGATGATCAATAGTAATGTTTTAGGAATCTAGGGGTTCTGCATCACTGAGCCTGCACCTCAGCCACCATGCCATGGGAAGAAATGCCTGTCTAAGCTTAGTGTTTCCCAGAATCAGGATATAGGAGTGGCCTGAAGGAAAGGCAAGTCCAGTAGTGGAGAAAAATAGACTACCTAAATGTTTCTTCTGAAATTTAATATTACAAAACTGCAAAATAATTGACAGGAAAAAAATGGTATACATTAACAAGAAGGTGACTATCATTTGCAGGGCCTTTATGTGAGCTACAGTGCTGATGTCTCTGAAGCCTGTGGCATTGCCCTGCATGTTCTTCAGATGCCTCCGTAGAGAGAAAATGAGAAGAAGAAACATTACCAGAGACACAGTGAATGGTATAAATGTGAACATAATGTTGATGAGTAAAATTTGCCTAGAAATTTGAGTAGCAGTACTTAAGATAGCACTGTAGTTCATATTAACTTCATGTCCATCAACCCAGACATCTAGACATTTATTTATGATTAAAATATTTGAAAAGAAGATGAGCAAAGATGCCAGCAATGTCACTGATACCACTTGTTTTACTTTCCATTTTAAGTGAAAAATAGAGTTTGGAAAAATGCCTATTTTGAGAAAATAAAAAATGCTGAGACTTGTAGCAAGCCAGATGCTGAAATGATTGGTAACTGTCCAAGATGTACTAATTTCTCTCACCAGTCTTTTAGTCATTATTAAGGCTGGATACCGTTCATATATCAATATACTTGTAACTATTGCACAGAGAAAACCAATTCTGGAAATTGCCAGAGCAATGAAGATCTGATCTATAAAAGATATCTTTCTCCTCTTTATCCAGTCCATGATGTTCACCAGAACTATGAATGCATTGCCTAAACTTCCGACTATGAATTCCACACATAAAGTAGTTAATAATATGTAATGTAGGACATCATTCATTGTTTTCAAGAGGATGCTCCAATTTCTATAACAGTGCTAAATATTTGTTAATGGCAGTCTTCTGAAGAACGTCTAGCTGATTCTTAAAAATTCATAGCATACTAATTTAATAAAGTCTTACATACCGCGTTACATAAATATAAAGAATAATCACTAATGGGCTGGTTTACAGTTTTCTTCACAAAAATAATACATTTTTCAAAAAAAGCCCATCTGAGCTTCATCCAGATGCTATATGTACCTTACAGATGAGGGACTGAAGTCCTCTGTAGTTGATGCTGAAGGAAACAAAATTACCATATGCTGTCATCAAAATGAATATATTTATTTACATGGTTTTGACTATCTATATATTATCTTTTAACCAGTTAATTTCTGACAAGCAAAATTATAAAATTATAACTCACATGAAAGTCACCACTATCTAAACTACTATATAATGTAACAATTTCATTAAATACTTCAAAAAGCGTCCAGTGTAGGCTTTTATTCTTGTTTTCCAAAGTTCTCCCTAGAAACCAATGGCTACCTAATAATCTTACAAGGGTAGTTATTCCTCAAATAACTGGACCTGACAAGATTGATAAATTTACTTTTTATAATGTCATATATGCATACATACACAGGCATGTATGAGTTCAAAAATGTATTATTTATTTCCATGATAATCCTTTTCATTTCTGACTTCTAAAACTCACATTTATCATTTACTTAAAACTTAATGTATAATTCATTTAAGATTTAGCAATATAGTAATTTATTAGGAGATAGTATAAAATTACTTTCATTTGTAATTGATGCAGTAGTGATGTAAATATTCTAAAGACTTGTGACTATCTTTTCCATACATGCAAATAAGTTTGGAAATATTCCTATTGTTATGAAGCAGACAATAAACTTACTTAAATTCATCTGCATAAAATGAATCCACTTCCTTCTCTGTGTCTCCTCTCTTGGTGCATGCACATGATTCCTTCACTCGTACAAGCTTCAGGCACTATTTACTTTCCTCCATTTTGCACCAACATCTGTTCATTTAAAATAACTGTAGGCACCAAGGTATATAAAACATAGTACACACCCAAAGCAAGCCAGGAAATGTTGCAACAGGCCATAACATCCTTCAAGACCTAAATAATAGCCAAAGGAACAATAATGCACAAGAAAAACTATCAAAATTAGCAACCAGAAAAACATTGAAAACTTTAGGAAAATTGGTATACTTGTAAACACTGGTATATTTGGCCCAGCACTGAAGAAAATGGGGCTCTTTGGTAAGACTCTGAATCAAAGTAACAGCAACAAAAATGTTTAGATTGAAGAGAAAGTCATGGGTTATTGCATGTGAAAGGCAAACTAAAACTACCTCCCTTTGAAGCAAAAGTGAACAAAGAAAATAAGACAAAACTATTCTGAAATTTCTCATAAATGCCCAACATTTAGGGGCAAAATTACTAGGAAGATAAATTAAGCCGGCACATGAAACATTTTGGGCAAAATTTCTAAGAACAGAACCATGAGCCTACCTGGACACAGAATTAAACTCTTCAAATGGTTCCTTCTCTATGACAAGAAGGAGGAAGAAAACAAATAGAAATGCAAAGCACACTGGGAGTGAGACTGTATGGAGTATGTGCTAGTCTAAGAGCTGGTAGAGGACTTTAGGAAAAGGGACAGAGCTTGTGTACCTGGGATTGAGTAACACCACCCCAGGATATTCACTGAACATCTCTTCTTCACTTTCTATTCTGGATATGCTCTACCTAAGCAGCTGTAACTGCTGCACTCAGTTGTCCAAGTTGCTTTGCTTAGAACAAACCAACTACTGTATTAATAGTGGCAAGATTACTGTGCATGTCTCTGATATAGTTGTAGAAAAAGAAGAGCCCAAACTCTTACAGAATTAATGCAAGGCACTCCTTAACCAAAAAAAAAAAAAAAAAAAAAAAAAAAAAAAAAAAAAAAAAAAAAAA
>JADRCD010128537.1:0-17097 GCA_019843815.1 Montemys delectorum | reverse complement strand
AGAAGAAGAAGAAGAAGAAGAAGAAGAAGAAGAAGAAGAAGAAGAAGGATGAGGAGAAGGAGGAGGAGGAGGAGGATGAGGAGAAGGAGGAGGAGTAGGAGGAGGAGGAGGAGGAGGAAAGAAAAATAAAGGAATCTGCTTGCTACCTAGATTTTATAATGCTAAATGGCATTTTGCATATAAAATAAATAATAAGAAAATGAAGTGATAGTATCAAAATACACAGTTGAAAATTTGTGAAATTTTATTAAACTCCTTTGCATGCTTCTTTAAAACTGATATATTGTGAGAAATGCCATCTACTTGGTAAACTTGTAACCTAAAAATTAAAATACAACCAAAAAAAAATCATGTTTCTATGCAGATATCATGATGGGTTTTATTTGTTGTCATATTACCAACCTTCACATAATCATTCATTTATTAATTCATTCATTAATTCAGTAAAGATATTTTGAAAACTATTTTCTTTTCAAATTTAGGTGGTACAAATAATCAGCAAATGGAACTGACATTGTTTCCTCTTCCCAACATGATTCTGATGAATTAGAGATGAATGGCAAACATGAAATCTTATTCAAATGGTGTGCCTTTACCTTTTAGTAGTAGTAATAATAATAATAATAATAATAATAATAATAATAATAATAAGCCACAGCATCCAAATTTAAAGAGTCAGAAGCTACACTTTGCAGCCTATACCTGTGGAATATGATGATGAAATTTTGTCATCATATATGTGGAGACACATCTTCCTGTGCTTCTTGCACAGGAAGTGAATTAATCAAAGAGCACAAAGCAGGGATGCAGTTCAGAGTGTGTAGTGTCTACATGAGAACAGTCATACATGAAAAGCTGTCAAGGTTCATCATTTTCATCTCTCCAGTTATATCACCTTCATACTCACCTGAGCAGTGATAAAAATCAAAACTTGTTAGAGCATCTCTCCAACAAATAACTAGGGCACATGCTCCACTATATTCACAGCTGCCTTATTTATAATAGCCAGGAGCTGAAAAGAACCCAGATGTCCTTCAACAGAGAAATGTATACAGAAAATGTGGTACATTTACACCATGCAGTACTACTCAGCTATTAAAAACAATGAATTCATGAAATTCTTAGGCAAATGGATGGAACTAGAAAATATCATCCTGAATGAGATAACCCAGCCACAAAAGGACAAACATGACATGGCCTCATTTATAAGTGGATAAGAGCCTAAAAGCTCTGAATACCCAAGATACAATTCACAGATCAAGTGAAGTTCAAGAAGGAAAACCAAAGTGTGGGTGCTTCAGTTCTTGTAAGAAAGGGGAACAAAATACTCACCGGAGGAAATACAGAGACAAAGTGTAGATCCCAGACTGAAGGAAAGACCATCCAGAGACTCCTCCACCTGGGGATCCTTCCCATATACAGTCACCAAACCTAGACACTACTGTGGATGCCAAGTGCTTGTTGACAGAAGCCTGGTATAGCTGTCTCTAGAGAGGCTCTTTCAGAGCCTGGCAAATACAGAGGTGGATGCTCGCAGCCAACCATTGGACTGAACATGAATTCCCCAACTGAAGAATTAGAGACAGGACTGAATGACCTGAAGGAGTTTGCAACCCATAGGAAGAGCAACAATATCAACCAACCAGACCACTCAGAGCTTCCAGGAACTAAACCATCAACCAAAGAGAACACATGAGGATCCCATGGCTCCAACCCTATATGTAGCAGAGGATGGCCTTGTTGGACTTCAGTGGGAGGAGAGGCCATTGGTCCTGAGAGGGATCCATGCCCCAGTGCAGTGCAGGGAGGTGGGAATATGTGGGAGGATGGGTGAGGACCTTCACAGAAGCAGGGGAGGGAGGATGGGATAGGGGTTTCAGGAAATGGGATAAGATTTGAAATGAAAATAAATAAAATATCCAATAAAAACGAAATTAAAAAGAAATCAAAACTAGTAACACTTGTGTGTATGCATGTGGTATATGCACATTTGTGTAAGGGTGCAAATGTCCCACAAGTCGGACATCGGAGGAGAATGTCTAGTGTCATCTGTCGAGTTGTCCTATTTCCATGAGATAGAAGCTCTCACTGAGCTGGAACAAAGCTGATGGCCAGCAAGCTCCAATCATCCCCCTTCTCTTCTTCCCATTCCCTCAGTCCAGAAATGGTATTGAAGATACACATTATCATGCCTTGCTTTTTATGAATTTAGTGAATTTGAACTTAGATCCTCATGGTAGTGCAGGTGCTCTTACCAACTAAGTTATCTTCCACATCCTCTCTTTTAGTATATCAACTTTACATGTGCATTTGAATTGTGGCTGTATGGTGAAATTATTTATTCTTTACAACTGTGTCCAAGTTTAAGCAAACAGCACCACAGTGTGTTACTCGGTGAACTACACCCATCTTTCTACAAGCAGTATGTTTTCATAATTGCTCAAATTAACTCTTGTTCATATACTCTATGTTCCTCCTTTTGACCAATGGACTTCTCATTTGATGTTTAATAGAAGCTGAATTTTCATTTGTTACCATGAAAATAAGGATATATTCTGTTTCAACAGTTGTAATTACCTTTCTTCAATATCTCCATTATTTATGTTAAGCAACTTTATTTTTCTCTTAAGAAAATGATAGATTCAATATATAGTTTTTCAGAGTGTTTTTTGGGGAACACAGGGAAGCCAATGATCCTTCAACAGCTAATAATTATGTGTAACTATGTTTGACAGTGTATAATACTGTACTACATACAACCATATACATACTCCATGATAGGATTATTGTTCTAGTATCTCAAATGTGTGTCTCTATAGATAATCAAGATTCACAGCATCTTTCATGCCCTTCAGAATTTTTAGCCCATTAGCAATGTTTGCCAAAATATTTCTCGTGTTTAGAGCTTTGGTAAAGTTACTGTTTTTGTCCATTCAATTTTAAAATAATTATTTTCTCCAATAATTTGTTATTCACTTTACTTCTAGAACACAAGCCCCTTCCTCTCCTCCCAGTCCCACTCTTGCAAGACCCTCCATTTTCCCCTCCCCTTCTCCTCAGAGAAGGGGGAGCACCTATTGGGTACCACTCCACCCTGGGTCTTCTAGTCCCAGCAGGACTAGGCACATCCTCTCCCACTGAGGCCCAACTAGGCAGTTTAAGTACAGAGAAGAAGACGATCCAATAACAAGGAACAGAGACAGAGTCAGGCCCCTCTCCATTTGTTAGGAGTCCCACATGAAGACAGAGCTGAACATTTGCTACAAATGTGGAGGGTGGGGGGCTAGGTCCAGTCCCTGCATGCTCTTTGTTTGGTGGCTCAGTCTCTGTGAACCCCATGAGTTCAAGTTAGTTGACATTATACATCTTCTTTTGGTGACCTTGACACCTCTGGCTTGTTCAGTTCTATCCCCCACTGTTCCATAAGACTCTCCGAGTGAGCTCCACCTGATGTTTGGCTATGGGTCTCTGCATCTGCCTACATCCACTTCTGGATTAAGCCTCTAAGGAGACAATTATGCTAGCTTCCTGTCTACAAGTATCACAGACTATCATCAATAGTGTTAGAGGTGGACTCTCTCACATGGGATAGATTTTAAGCTGGAGCAGTCATTTGTTGGCTGTTCCCACAGTCTCTGCTCCATCTTTACCTCTGCACATCTTGTAGGTAAAACAGTTATTATTGTGACAGCCTCATTAATACAGATCATACACTTTCAAGGAAAATACCAAACATATTAAATTGCAAGGAATAGTTTCTTCAATAAATGACACTGAAAAACCGAATCACAATATTGTAAAAATTAACATCAATTTAAATTCCACACACTCCCGAAAATGCTAACTTGAGTTGCTCACCATCTTAATTACAAAAAAGTAATAATAATTCTAAACAAGTGAGAAAATATTCTTATTCTTTTATTACCTTCTGATAGGCAAATTTTCTAAGGCAAACTTGTGGTAATCCTCCTACCTCAGCCTAACAAGCACTATAGTTATAGGTATGTCCACTATGCCAAGTTTCTGTAAGATATGTATGGTCTTCTTTGTTGAGTTTCTTTATCAGTATATGTTGACAGAATTTTTCTACATTACTGCATGAACATGCTCTTCTTTCCTTTGGATTTCTCTCTAGGCCTTTTATCTCCAGAAACTTTAATATCAAGTTATATTGGGTTTTGATTAAGGACTTTCTACAGGGATTGGTTGATACTTTTATATTGTCTTTATGTCCACTGATACAATTCATTATATTTACTTATGTTGAGCCATGCCTACACCTTCAGGATAAACCCAATTTGGTAGTGGTTTGTGATCTTTTTGATACATTAAGCATCATTTGTAAGTATTTTAGTACCTATGTTTATCACAGCTATTGCTCTGCAATTTTCTTACTTGATATGTCTTTCTCTGGTTTGATATTAGAACGATACTGACTTCTTAGAAGTTTGAAATTCTTGTTTCTCTCCCCACCCCTTTTTGTCATTTAAAAAACACAATTCAAGAAGTATTTGTTGTAGTTCCTTTTTGAATATCCAGTGTAATTTTTGTATGAATCCATCTGGACTGGGCTTGTTTTAAACAGAAAACTTACTGTTTCAATGTCCTTGTTCATTATTAGTCTATTTACACTGCTGTTTTATTCTTCATTCAACTTGGTTTATATGAATCTAGAAATTCTTTAATTTCTTTTTGATTTCTAACTCAGTGAAGTTTAGGCATTTAAACTATTCTCTTAAAATGTTGTGATTGTAATGTTTCTCCACTCAGTTTGTTAATTTCCTCCTCTCCATTAGCTAAAAGTCTATCTTGCTAAGAAGAACCAGATCTTAAGTGTCCTTGATCTCTCCACACTGTTCCATTGTGAGGCTATACTGTAACTACCGATCTCTCTGCACTTACGGGTGTTTGGATTGTTTATTTTTTCAGTTACTGTGAGATTACTATAAGTAGTCTTCTGATGGTTGTTTGATACATTCTCATTAAGTATCCTCTCAGGAAAACAATTCCCAAGACACTGGACATGGGATTCAATTATTTCCTCCAAGGTAATGAAAGATTCAACACTTTTATTTTTTTAAAAAAATTATCCCTTTGACCTTGTTGTGGTAGGACATTAAATGAACCTCCTGATGTCTTGAAATGAATGTTTGGTATTGGATGGAGCAATAGTCTGAGGCGAGGCCTTGAGGTGACAGGAATAAATAACACACTGAGACTCTGTCTCTTTTTGAAAAAAAAAAAAAAAGTTAAAACCAAACTCAACCCTCTTAGAACCGTGTTTACAAGTAGATTTAGAAATTTATTTGCTTTTGTTTCTTTCTACACAATATATTTCCAGCTCAGCAAGATTTTCTGCCATGCCAAGTGCCATGGAATTTCCCATGGCATCAGTAGAGAAGCATAACTCAAACTGCTTTTCCCCAGAACGACAAAGTGATCAAAAAGGCAGAAGGATCTTACTCTTTCCAAAAGTATAACATGGTGCTAGGCATTTACAATGAAGCAAATGTTATTTATAAAAAAAATTGATTTTATAATAAAGACCCATAAATTGTCCAGTGCTGCTACAGCACCTAACTACTGGCATCCACTTGAAAACATTTTCCTTTCAAATGATTTGACTAAATCTCTGCAAAACTTTCCACTAAATATCAAGCTGTTTCTGTATACAGCATGACTGAAATGGTTGAATTCAAATAATTAGCATATAGGTATTCAGAAAATTCATTTTTATTTTTTCTGGTCTATGCTCTTCAATCACTAGAATCTAACCCTTTCAAACTGAATAGATTTTTTTCCTAGTGGATTTACATTAGTAAATTCTCAAATAAATAATTAGGAATATTGTTCTGTACAGAAGTATTGTGGCTCACCTTAAACATTCTCAAACAATAATCAAGCTAAACAAACCATTTTAAAGCAAGCTTTAGGCAGAATCCAAGTTAAAGAAACAAAAGATTGGATAAAATCAAGAGAAGGCTACAAAGTAGTATCTAGAGACGGGATTTTAATTATCTGCTACATTTGATCAGTTGTTGAAATGTACCCACCTGGCAAGAGGTGTAAAATAGGCTTTTAAGGATAAAGTTCAAGGGACAGAAGGCAAGCAAGAACCCTTTAAAATTTCAGATTCCAATCTCTCTTGAGCAATAAGTGGGATTAAGATTTTTAAAGAATCTTCGTCATTTTCTCCTGGAGTAGGTCTTCACTGTGGCCACTTAACTAGTTACTGCATGGCTGCTATATTCCCCACTTGCTGAAGGTAAAAGGCAGTTATTTTCATGGAATTAACAAGAGCAAGAACCAGTGGAAGCTAGGGAAGGGTCCGGTGGTGTAAGCATATGAGTGACTAATTTTATGTTATTGTAAGTGGAAGATCCAGGCTCTTACTGATTTAAGTCAATGTTGAACAGCTCCATGGATTCCAGTTTCAGAATAAACCACACCTGTGCACTCAAACTATGTATATTCTCTGTTTCTGAGTTGGTCACTCATCTTAAACTACTCTTTATTCTCTATTCTTTGCTTTTGGGACCAGTTTCTCTGCTGGCTTAGCATTGATACAATAGCAGAAAAGAAGCACAAATTGACAGTCTTCTTCAAGTTTTCCAACTTTCATAATGTCTTATTTGCACCTGCGCTATAAGTAGTTTGTTGAGAGACAGAAGTGTTCTATGTATAAACAGATGACATGACTACTCCATGGTATGGGAAGATTTTATTGTAGATGTAAGAGAATAGCCAGGGTCACCTGGAAGTGTTTAGAGCAAAGAGAAAAAGTAGACTAAATATGGCCAGCAGACTGGATTATGGCCAAGGCTATCTGTGAGAGAGGGGAGAATAACAGGTGATAGAGAATAAAGCATGGTTAGAATAACATTGGTTACAAAAGAGTAGCTGGACTGAGGGAAGGGCCAGCAGATGGGCATTGGGGCTTGGGAATGCATAAATCAGTGGGGGCTGAAGAAGCCTAGGGGCAAGGAATCTTGATATGACTAGACAGAAGCCATAGGTATAGTTAACAAGAGAACCACAAGTCCCCTTGCCAAAGGGAAAGGAAATAAATGCTCCTTTTGGCAGATAGGAACACACTTCACAAGTTCCTGAAGGAATACTGTCTTTTATTTAACCAGAAATCCTCCTGCTGTGCAAAGTGGAGTTCATTCTTGGAGAGGCTGTCTGTTGAAGTTCAGGAAATTGGAGTGTCCTTTCAAGCTGACACTCTCAGAGCACGGGGATGCTTGGAATATATAACATATATATGCAAATCAGTGTCAGATATGGAAAAAAATAACAATGACGTTTAAAAGTATACTGTATTCTGAAAGTCATGCTCAGAAACTAACATACATGCACAATACATAAATGAGGCTAAACTGGGGCATTATTGAAACAAACAATGAAATGTGCACTACATAGATGCCAGAAACAAAGTGTGAAAAATGGAGACTTGTATTTCTATAGGGTACTAAGAATATGAACACAAAAATTAGTAATCTGGTTCTTAAGAGTCTATTTTAGGTTTTTCACTAGTGTATTTCCATGCAAAAAGCTGGATTCTATACCTAATCTTAACTTTCTGTGGGTTTATATTAAGTGGAAACACAAACATAGATGTACACACATGTCCTGCCCAAAAGTGCGTGTTTTTTGCTTAATTTGTGATTTGCAATGTAAATAGTCGTAATACACAGGTAAATTCATAACCTAATATGACTTTTTCAGTTATGGTGTGTTACAAATGCGGACTCTAGGCCTGTATAAGCTTACATAAGGTGATCACTTTGTCTTAGTGTCTCAGGGAATGCTACAAGATTACAGAGCGGACACACTTATTTTCATCTACCTTTGATCCTTGCAAAATGCGTACTGAACGTTCGCTAAGTTACATCAGCTCACTGAGCTCTGCCCTTTAAAGGGACAGCGGATCTCCGGGTTGCGGTCCCTAGCAGTTACATAAGCGCCTGCAGCCAAACTTCCTCGGGAAGCGGACAGGAAGAGGCGGAGCTCACGCCGCCCGGAGCCACCAGGGAGGGAGGGAGCGGCGGCCGCTGGCGGTGGAGGCGGAAGCGGTGGCCGCTTCGTCCCGGCCACGGCTCGGTCTGGCTGGGGAGTGCGCGGAGCTCCGGAGACCCTCGGCTGGGTGGGATAACGCCATGGCCCCCGCCGACGCCCCGTCCGCCCTGGCGCTCAGGGCTGTGGGCCCTGCGGCCGCGACCCCGTACGGTGTCTTCTGCAAGGGCCTCTCCCGCACCCTGCTCGCCTTCTTCGAGCTGGCCTGGCAGCTGCGCATGAACTTCCCCTACTTCTACATCGCGGGCTCCGTGATCCTCAACATCCGCTTGCAGGTACACATTTAGAACCTTCTGCGTGGCCCGCCACCCGGGACCGCAAGATGGCCGCTTCCCAGGCCTCCCCGCGGCACCTTCAAGATGCGCGAGAAGAACGTGCGATCTCGCGACAGCAGGCTCGCTCTCACGGGCTGTCGGCCCCCAGCCTCCCCTTCCTGGGATTTGGAGGTGGGGAAGCTGATTAGGTTGATTAAGGGCAAAGATGTTGTTCCAGCAGCAGAGGAGCTATCCAAGGAAGTATCCCTGGAATCACACATCAGTAAATTCCTGGCACGTCTTAGGATATGACAAAGGGATGCATTATGAGAAAGGAGGGCTAAGTTTTTCAAGAACACAGATTTACATCCAACTTACGTTCTGAATTAATCTTTGAGAATACTTGACTGTGAGCTAGACATTGACTAAGAAGCCTGTTATATCAAGAATGTGATCTAAAAAGCATGCATCTCTTCCTCCCACAAGAGGATATATTGAAACTGGGTCAAAGTCAGACTACAGAAAAGCATACCCCCATATATGCCAAATATGACAGCAGGATTTTGAAAAAAAATAGTGGAAGTATGTGAAGATGCTCCCATCAAAGAGACGTTGGTCCCAAAGGAAAGAAAGTCCAGTTGTCTCCCAGGAATTGACTATTCCCTGGTAGTAATGCAAATGAACCAAATACGGATTTCTTCTTTAAAGACAATACTTACTTTTATTTACAGAGTAAAATGAAGATATTACAAACCATTTTTTTCGAAAATACGTTAGACAAGTGGAGGGACAAGAAAGTAAATGGAATGGTGACGACCTTGTGGAGTAAGAGGGTAAAATGTGTAATTTGTGAACAAAAAGGAGATTTCGTTGATTATGGACAGCCATGTTTCTAACTGCTAAATGGAGGTGGTAATGACCTAAACAGTAAATGTCCAAAGATGGAATGTTCTTAATGTCTAAAAAAGAGCAAATATCTGGTGTATGTGTATGTATGCTGGTGATTTTTCCAAGTCTGGGGTGAATTAGTAATTGTATTTTGTTTTGAAATTAAAACAATTAGAAACCCCAAGAAAAATAAAATAATCAGTTATTCTGCCATACCTCATGTGAATAGTACTGTACCTGTATTATAAGTTCTTAACAAGAAATAATTATGTAACATTGGGAGGCTGGAAGCTGAAAATGATTTATGTATAGTGATGCGAAGTACATCAAAATCTATTCCAGAAGACAGGAGATTTGATTAAGTTGTAGACTTATCATGTAGACTTAAGTTGTGGACCTAGCATTCATGAGGCTCTAAGTTTGATACTCAGTGCTACAAAAATAATAATAAAATAAATAAAGGTCAAATATATAAAAAGCAACATAAGCTATGATTAGGAAAATTAATGCAGAAACATCTAAAAGCTAAAAGTGGTTATTTCTAGAGAAAAAATTGGAATAGGTACAGGAAAAGCGAAACTTCCTTGGTTTTTGTTACTAATCTAACGTGATTTCTTTTAAGTCATGTATATGATTTTCTTCCATTAAAATCTACTTAAAATTTGTTTTTTAAAAGCTCCCCAGGTAATTAAGTCTACCACAGGTCAAATGACCAAAAGTCTTGTTGGATTAAAATCTAAATCATACACTCAGCTGTTATTGCTTGATAATATTAATATATATTAATATAGAAATATTCTACCTACTATAGCTTGGAAATGATTTTCATTTCTACTTGTGGTTTTTCTTACATATAAATGTAATTGTGTCCCTTCTAAACTCATGTAAGATGAATATATACTGTTGTAGGCTTGGCATGAAATTGTATGTTATTTTGTACCTGTGAGCATTTATTAAGACAGTGCATGCTGTTTAAAAACCCCCTCTGCTGGCTTTCTTTGATAATTGCTAGTTTCCAAGCTCTTCTCAGAAAAATTTCCTGATACTCAAAGATAACTAAAGGATCCAGTGAGAGCCAGACATAGTAGCACATAGATGTTATTCCAATATCCTGGAAGTTGAATTGGAACTATTATATGTTCAAGGACAGCCTGAGCCACATGATAAAATCAATGTCCCATAGAAACAAAAGCAAAAGAATCCAGTGGTTAAGAATAAAAATTTTAGAAGGAAATAATGAATGTCTCCTGATTAGTTTAATTCTGGAAAAGCCCGTGAGCTTGAATGTCTTACTTTTGTTGTTGTTGTATTTTGTTTGCCCTGCCCCTCTTTTTCTTTCTCAGTAGGGTTTCTCTGGAATTTGCTGTGTATTTCAGGCTAGCCCAAAATCATGATCCCTCTGCCATCACCTTTTGATTACTAGGTTTACTGAGCTGTGCCAACAATGGGCTTCATACTTGCCAGGTAACATTTTAAATGTCAGAAAAGTCCCAAGGCGTTTTGCCTAAGCTTCTCCTTGATAAAATTTATAGGCTAAATAAGTGCTCTGAAGGAAAAAAAAATAGTCAATGTTTTATTAATTTTATTTAATTATATTAATATTATTAATTTTAACAAATTTTATTAATTTTATTAATGTTCTATGCCCCAGTGTAGGTGAATGCCAGGGCCAGTAAATAGGAGAGGGTGGGTGGTGAGCAGAGGGAGTACGGAGGGAACAGGGGTTCGTTTTTGTTTTTGTTTTTCTTTTCCTTTATTTTTTTTTTCTTTTTTTCAGAGGGCAATCTGGGAAAGGAGATATTGTATGACATGTAAATAAAGAAAACATCTAATAAAAAAAGGAAATATACTTGATGTTTTAAAATATCAGAAAATTCCAATTGTAATAGGACTGAAAGAGTGACCACAAAGAGAAAGAACTGGGAACTTAAGTAAGTAAAGGACATTCTCTAAAAGCCTGAAGACCCAAGTTTGATCCCCAGAGCCTAGTAAGCCAGGTTTGGTAGCATGATTGCAACCACAGGGCTAAGGAGAAGTAGAGACAAATCCCTGGGGTCCTCCGATCAGTCACCGTAGCCTAATTGGCAAAATTTCAGAACATTGAAAGACACTGTTTTTTAACAATAATGTGGACAATGCTAAGTGCTAAGGAGAAGTAGAGACAGATCCCTGGGGTCCTCTGATCAGTCACCCTAGCCTAATTGGCAAAATTCCAGAACATTGAAAGACACTGTTTTTTAACAATAATGTGGACAATGCCTGAGGACTTATGTTTAATGTTAACTCTCTAGGTGGATCCTACATTATCTCCCTATATGATATCCTGCTTTAATTCTATATTTTTTAAATCTACTAAGTCCAGTCATTCATATCTCTAAAGAAAGGGGACAATAGCCATCTGCTTATAGCTCCTTAGCTTAGGGTGGGGCTCAGGACCCCCTCCTTATTCCATAATGGAGTCATTGAACTGGCTTGATATGTTACTGGTCTAATGTTCTTAATCACAGTTTTTGTGCACTCTTGTGTGCAACAGCCATATCATATGTAAAGTTTTTGTTTCATAACACCCTTCCTCATCCTATCTTTTACGTTCTTTCTTTATCTTCCATGGTGAAATCTTAAACTTATATGTCAAGTTGGAGTAGAGAAACAATGATATTCTTCTTTTTATTAATATCTAGCCTGTATCATATAACTTAACTCACTATAAAAGAGATTGTATTATTTTATAGTTTTTCATATAATTCACCTCTATCTTAACTGCTGTAATTAACTTGAAGCTTTAGGGAAAACACTGGGCATTGTGTTATATACCTGCAATTCTAATACTCGACAGATTGAGTCAGAAGAGTTGTTAGTTTGAACCCAGCTGAGGTGTATATAGGGGATATAGGGCCCTCCTGAGCCACATGAGAACCTGTCTCAATATACATTTCCTGTGAGTGTCCTCAAAACTTTTTTTTATTTCAGTAGTGTGGAGTACACAGTCAATATTCTGAGAATATATTATATCTTCCTCACAGCACCTGCCAGCCTTGAGTGCAAAGGAATTACTTCTAGTCCCAGGATTTGGAAGGGGCTAGGCAGTCCTAGGCTTCATGGTATGGAAATCAAGAGACCTAGAAGTTACTGATGCTTTAGAAATACTCTGAAGGTAGTATAAAGGTCACCAGAGAAAGAGTCGTCATTCATTGGTAGTCATGGTTTAAAAGTGACCAAATCATGAGATCAAAAAAAAAAAATGTTTAAGAAAACAAGTCCAATGATATGGAAGAACATTTATTTATGTTTATAACTACATTAAAGAGGAAATGCTCCATAAAGAAAGCGTTGAGAAGTATAGAATTGCATCTATCATATACTATGAGTAAATACCCAAAAGAATATTTACCATTTCTAAAAGTCTAAATAACTACAGATATTGTTTATAATCCTATGTTCGAAACTTTTTTGAAAACAAAATCAAATGGTTGGACTTTATATAATGGGAAAGTTGTTATTGTATATCTATATATAATGCATATTATTATAAAATGTTTGGACAGGTAACGTGATCAATGTTTATGCTTTGGCTGCAGTCCAAAGTTGTCTAAACATGTTATGATAAGTACAGTGAAATCAGAAAACTTGGCTAGAGAGATGGCTCCGTTGTTAAGAGCACTGGCTACTCTTTTCAGAGGACCCAGGTTCTGATCTCAGCAGCACATGGTAGCTCATAGCTATCCATAACCCCAGTACCACAGGCATCTGATAACCCGTTTTGGCCTCCACAGGCACAAGGAGTAGGCATAGTGCACATACACACTTGTAGACAAATACTCATACACATAAAATTTAAAAATTGGAAAACAGAAGATCATTGATTTCGTGACGTACAAAGCTAAAACATAGTATGTTGCACCACGGAATAGTGAGAAAGCGCTTGTAGAAATTCACTCTGATCTAGTTCATATGAAGTGGAAAGTACAGAATGAATAACAGAACTACTGCATTTGTGGATGATCTTATCACCTTACTAACCCGTCTCATTATTCTATTGGAATTGCACAGCCTTTTTAAATCACCCCTATTCGTGTGTGTGTGTGTGTGTGTATGTGTGTATGTGTGTGCCCGCGCATGCGCGCGCATGCGCGCGCACACGCACGCACATGTGGTGTGTGATTATTCCAGTGAAATGATTCCTTGAAGTTCATGTTTGTCTTTCTTCTGTCTCCCCAATCATGTCCACACACATCTTTAAGACTCTCAGTGGTCTCAGTGGCCAATAGTGCCCAACAGAAGTGTTCCTAACCATTGACACTGTCATGTCCCATCAATAGCAAGAGGCTCATGAGTAAAGAAATATGAACCTGCTCTTAGATACTTATATCTTGCTCTTAGATACTGACCCTGTAACCTTTCCTTTGACAGATACTATATTAAAGTAGTGGGTCTTTTGGAACTTTTTAGTCAGATCTTGAATGTTTGAGGGCGAATCCTAACCCAAGGAGTAATGCCAGAGACCAGGACCACAATGCCAAACTCTTTTTCCATGTTTAGAAGATATTTACACAGCTTAAGCATTGTTATTTATGAACACTCTTTTATGCTTCATTGTAGATTTTTACTCACTTTGAATGCCCCCTTCATTTTTAAAACACATTTTTCACAATTCTCAATGGATAAAATGATTGTTATTAATGGTCAGTTTGACAGATCACCTGGCAGACAAGCCTCTGGGTGTGGCTGTGGGGCTTAGTTTGTTATCAATTGATGTGTGAAGAACTGTCCTAATTGTTGGTAAGACCATTTCCTGGACAGGGAACTCTGGTCCGTGTGCAAGGAGAAAGGGAACTGAACAGCAATTCAATTCAGCTCTTTTTTTCCCAGATGTGGCTCTGATGGGACCATCTGCTTCAGACTCCTGCCACTGTATATTTCCTGCCATGATGGAATGCATCTTGAACTGTGATCTAAAAGAAAGCTTGTCTCCTTTAAGTTACTCCATCAGAATATTTTATCACAGCTCTTCCTTACAATAAGCTTAAGATGGAACGAGCCTAACAGAAGGGCAGGCTCCACATTGGCCATGAGAAGAGATTAGGTTTACAGTGAGAGTGATTCCTTAGTTTCAGAGAATAGAATGGCTTCATTATAACAAACATAAAAACAAACCCAAGAAAAACTAGAACTCTCAAAGAGACTTGGTATATCAGGAACCAAAAGAATTGCTGTTTATGTTTGTCAAATGCATTTAACAAAATTTCAGTTAATTTTTCCTTTGAAGATCAGTCTCAAGGCCTTGAAATGATACAGATAGGCAGTATCTTACCTGTTGTCTAAAATGAGAGAATTTGGAAGGGTTTTGTCATGATGTAAACAACTGTTAAAGGGGTATAGTTAGGTTCTGCTAGGAGAATCCACCTAAATAGTAGCATATGGCCCACTTGATACAAATTTGTAAAGAATTCTTAGAAGTCAATACAGATATATGTTTTTAGCTGATATATGTGTCCAGAAGTACTCAAGAAAGCATACCTGGCTATACCTGGTGCCTTTGAAACTTGGCATCAGAGTTTAAATAGTTTCATCAACAGACTCTGAGTGTTCTTCTCCTGTCAGTAGCCTTCCTCTGGATGGAAAGGAGAAATCATTGCATCCAGTTTCTCGAAGTGCACATTTACTTGGCAGGTACAAGATTAGTAGTGAAAAAGAAACAGTAATGACTTTTCTCTTTTCACAACATTTGGTCAACCTTTCTAGATTGCATGCACTGGTCTGGGGATGCATGTGCTGGGAGAGGATCTGATGCTGCTGAGTCCTATTAGTAATCTGTATTTTATAAAGCAAAATATGTTATTTCAGGAATTATATTTTAATTACTTTACCATGGGAATTGTAATGTCCAAATTAAATTAAATGCACATTAGCCTTAGATGTTGATCTTGTTTTTATTTTGAAGATTTAGTATTTAGTGTTACTAAAATTTTATAATTAAGTTAAGCTAATTAAGTAAACTTGTGAGCAACTTTTGACTCTAATAAAATGGTTGTTGAGGGAAATGAGTTAACATTTAGCAAGGAGTAATTACACTTAAGAAGGAATGTTGTCCCCTCTCCTGGTTACTGCCCGCTGGGAAACCCCTTATCCCATCCTCCCTCCACCTGCTTCTAAGGGAGTTCCCGCACCCACCCACTCCTGCCTCCCAGCCCTGGCCTTCCTCTACACTGAGACATCGAGCCTTCCTTCACAGAACCAAGGGCCTCTCCTCCCATTGATGCCCAACAAGGCCATCCTCTGCTACACATGTAGCTGGAGCCATGGGTTCCTTCCTCGATGTGTACTCTTAGGTTGGTGGTTTAGTCCCAGGGAACTCTAGGGGTTCTGGTGGGTTGATACTGTTGTTCTTCCTATGGGGTTGCAAAACCCTTCAGCTCCTTCAGTCCTTTCTCTAACTCCTCCATTGGGGTCCCATTGCTCAGTCCAGTGGTTGGCTGCAAGTATCCACCTCTGTATCTGTCAGACTCTGGCAGAGCCTCTCAGGAGACAGCCATATCAGGCTCCTGTCAGCATGCACATCCTGGCATCCACAATATTGTCTGAGTTTGATCACTGTACATGGGATAGATCCCCAAGTGGTGTAGTCTCCGGATGGCCTTTCTTTCAGTCTCTGCTCTATACTTTGTCTCCATATTTCATCCCATGAGTATTTTGTCCCCCCTTCTAAGAAGGACCTAAGCAGTCACACTTTGGTCTTCTTTCTTCTTGAGCTTCATGTGGTCTGTTAATTGTATCTTGGGTATTCTGAGATTTTAGTCTAATATTCACTTATCAGTGAGTGCATACCATGTGTGTTCTTTGTGATTAGGTTACCTCATTCAGGATATTTTCTAGTTCTATCCACTTGCCTAAGAATTTCATGAAGTCATTGTTTTTAATAGCTGAGTAATATTCTATTGTGTAAATGTACTATATTTTCTGTACCCATTCCTCTGTTGAAGGACATCTGGGTTCTTTCCAGCTTCTGGTTATTATAAATAAGGCTACTATGAACATAGTAGAGCATGCATCCTTGTTATATGTTGGAGCATCTTCTCTGTATATGCCTAGGAGTGTTATAACTTGGTCCTCAGGTAGTACTACCTCTAATTTTCTGAGGAACCATCAGACTGATTTCCACAGTGGTTATACCAACTTGCAATTCCACCAGCAATGAGTGTTCCTCTTTCTCTACATCCTCGCCAGGATTGGCTGTCTCTTGAGTTTTTGATCTTAGCCACTCTGACTGGTATGAGAAGGAATCTCAGAGTTGTATTGATTCACATTTCCCTGATGACTAAGTATGTTGAACATTTCTTTAGGTGCCCTTCGGTATTCCTCAGTTGAGAATTCTTTGTTTAGCTCTGTACCCCATTTTTAACAGGTGTATGTGTGTGTGTGTGTGTGTGTGTGTGTGTGTGTATGTATGTGTATACACTGTCACTATCTTCAGACACAGCATTACAGGTGGTTGTAAGCCACCACATGGTTGCTGGGAATTGAACTCAGACCTTTAGAATAGGACTCAGTCCTTTTAACCACTGAGCTTTCTCTCCAGGCCACTATCAATATTTTTCAATGTTAATTACACCAAACCATGTTGTTTGATGATATTTCTATCTTCTAGTGCCTCCTTTTTTAACTTCATGGGTTATAAGTTTGTAATGTAGAAGTTATTACACCTTGCATTAGGTTTCTTCATAAATAGATTTTGATGCTACTCTGAGTAAGGGTGTTTCCATATTTGCTTTTTAAATATGTTTTTTACTAGTATATGGAACGGGAATTGATTCCTTCCTAAGTTGGTATCCTGCTATTTTGGAGAAAGTGTTCATCATTTTTTTTTTTTTTTTTTTTTTTT
>JADRCD010128517.1:0-10062 GCA_019843815.1 Montemys delectorum | reverse complement strand
TTATAACTATAATTTTGCTACTGTTACAAGTTGTAATGAAAATATCTGTGTTTTCCCATGATCTTAGGCAACCCATGCAAAGGAGTCAAACAGAGGGTCATGGCCCACAAGTTGAGAACCATTGACTTGGGTAGTAGGGGCTTATGGGAGGTCCCTTAGGGCTTGCCCTTGGAGGGGATGTGCCCCTCCCCACTTTCTTTGGTTGACTGGCAGTTAAGTGAAGGTTTTATTTAGCTACCACAGGTTCTCACTGAGACATGCCATCTCACCACAGGCCAAAAGCAAGCGGCCACTCCATCACGGGTTGAAACCTCCAAAACCACGAGCCCCAAACTTGGTTGCTTCGGAAGGTGATTGCATGAAGCATTTTGTTATAGTGACTGAAATCTGACTAACGCAGTGTGTGACTTACCATTTGTCTTTGAAACAATTCTCTTATCAAAACTAAGTGTGGCTGACCTTCTGTATCCTTGGATCCCCATACCTCAGGTTCCACCAAAGGTGATTGGGAATAGCTTAAGAAATGCATCTGCGCTGGGAAACATGCACGTGACAGACGGATGTCTTGGGTGTTAGAAGTCATAATAGAATCTATCTAAACTATGTGGGGAGGGTGTGTGTAGGTTCCTATCACTTGCCACATTTTGCACTGTGGCTTCAGCAGCCTTGGGTGGGGGGATCCCAGAGCCCACCCTTCTCAGATCCCCGGGATAACTATCTCTATTGTAAGCCTTGCTTGCCTAGCATGTTACAGCAAGCACACTAATGGAAAACCATGCTGTCAGTCCCTTGGGAAACTTGGCTGAGCCCCTGGCTGCAGGATGGCCTTCCTGGAACTGATTTAGGGTGTGGAGAGATTTTTTTCAGAGGATAGAAGGGACAGTAGGGTCTCCTAAGAGCTGCCTGTGTATGTGTGTGTGTGTGTGTGGAGGGTAGACTCTGAGCGTGAGGGCAGTATAGGGTCACCCTGGCACAGTCTCCCTCCCTAGCTTCAGGTCTTGGCTACCTCTGCACCCAGGGATAGCAGTTCTCTATAAGGCTTTTCTAACTAAGCGCGTCCTGACCTCAATGACTAACACACATTCTTGGCCTAGTTAGAAAGCCCCTCGCCTCTCATATTTATAGCACCTCCCCATACCACTTATGCCTCAGAGGGAGGCCCAGCCCTGCTTAGGAGCCTGCCCCTTTCAGACAGGGTCTTGCTGTACAGCTCAGGACGACCCTGAATCCATGCCTCTCCTGCTGTCTTCCAAGTGCTGGGATCACAGGTGCAGCACCATCACACCCAGCCAAGGACCTCTTCCCACTATATCTCCCTGCCCTGATCCACTCTTTTCTGAAGGTGTTGTTAGAACCTCCTCTTCAGGGATAAGAGCAGGGATGTCACAGGGGTGACACGGACAAGCGACACCCTCCTCAAATTGCAAAGGTTGAGGTTTGAGATCACCGAGTGTGCACGAAGAACTTGGCCCATGTAAGTTCATCTGTTTCTTGCAATGACCCACTAGGCAAAGGAGAAAACTGAAGCACAGAAGGGTTGAAGCAGCTTGCTGGAGGTCACACAGCACCTAACTCCAGAACTGATTGATTCTGTGGGTCCTGGGTTAAACTTGGTGCGTAGAGTGGATCCTCATACAAGTGGACTTCCCTTATTCATTTCTTGGCTTAAGGATCTCTTACCATCTCTAATAGAGTGGCAGGGATGGGAATAGATGGGAATAGGTGGCTACTCATGGCCCCAGCCTGCTGGGCACATTAGCTCTCATTTTTTGATGTGGTCCCTGGAGGAGGAGCTGCTTGCTTGTGTAAAGAATGATGTTCTTGTTATCACTATCCTCAAAGAGGAGGGTCTAACTCCTCGGGCTTAGACCCCTCAAGGAGGTTCCTAGGCATGCGGCTGATACCTGGGGGTAGAGCAGGGTGTGAGTCACAGCTGAGGCACATGGGACACATACCTTTACAAAGGAACATAGAGGCCCAGGAAAGGGCATTATGTAGTCTCTGTGGATAAGTAACCGTGGATGGGGCTGTGATGGGGGCGGGGCAGGGACTTAGTCCCTTGTTCCATTTAACCATCGTCAGATTCTGCTTGCCCTAATGCCAAATATTTCTTTTCTTTTTCTTTTTTTTTTTTAAACTTCTTTTAGCTTTATTTACTTCACGTGAACAAATGTTTGCCCGCATCTATGCCCCGTACTCATGCAAGTGTCTGTGGAGGCCAGAAGAGGGTGTCGGATCCCCCTGAAAAATCTAGTTACAGTGTGGTGCTGCTATCATGAGTGCTGGGAACTGAACCTGTGTCCTCTGGAAGATGCAAGTCTTTCAGTCAGTGCCCTTAGCTACACAGCCATCTCTCCACAACTCCACAACCCCAGATGCCTTTTCAAGTATTGGTTTGAAGACTTTGAGTCACCTGTGCCTTGATCTCTTCCAGTTCCAAAGGACAGCAAGAGGGGACACCACCCTACTATTGCCTGGGTTTTTGCTCTGTGTAGCTCTGTGCCAGGCATGGTACACTCATTTGTTCATTCAACAACCACGTGCTTGTCACCTGCTCCACGACAGCCATCAGCAGCCTCTTTAACAGTTGGAGTCCTGGCCTGGAGCGTTTTGCTTGAGCATAAAAGGGCTGGTACTAAATGTGGGGTCTACAAATGTGGGGCCTCCTCCCTAGAACTTGTCATCCACTGACTCCCCTTGCCCACATTCCCTGACTACACATATCCAGCCACAGGCCCATGTCTGGGGCTCCTATCTGCACGGTGTACAAGAGCAGTTTGAACACTGTCTTGCCTTTCTGTTCTTTTTAAGCCCCAGGAGCTAAATCCTAACCTCTGCCTCAGAGAAAGCTACAGGCCAGCCACTTTCGGCATCCCAGAATGAAGAAGGGAGGTGTCAGGCTGCGGGCTGTGTCCTTAGCCAGGAAATTGATGGGCGACCCTGATTTAATTAGCTTTTCCTTGCGATGATTTGGAGAAGGCTGTAATTAGCTTGGGGGCCCAGAGGGAGGCCTGGGTGGTGGAGCCAAGGAGGAGCAGGTGGCAAAGGAGGGTGTGGGCTGGATTCAAGAATGGACCCCTGTTATTCCAGGTAAGGCAGGTCAAAGAACTTGACTACTCATGGGAAGCAAGGCCCCTGCAGTTGGACCTGGCTGAGGAGGCTGTGGGCTCTTGGCTGGCCTTTGTGGGGGTTCGGTGGGGGTCATATTGGATCAAGTTTATGTCTATTGCTTCCCCAGGACACACAGTACAGTGGTCTGGACGGCAGCATTTAGCCTATGCCGTGGCAGATAAACCTTTGGAGGCCCTTGTAGATGGCTTAAGACATCCCCCATGACACCAAGCTAATAAAAAGGGGGACCCTGATTCTAGTTTGGAGGAGGAGTCTCCCAGGGCAGGCTCTGTACTGCATCAGGCTGGTGGACATTAGCCAAGACATTGGTTGAGGGTTTGCCCAAGACCTTAGCCAGTGTGAGCCTACAAGGCAGAGCCCAGGTGGGCAGAGCTGTAGTTTTTAAGATAGCTTTTTCCTCTTCTTGAGGAGTGCTGGCTCGTTCACACGATGTGGCAAGTGGAACCTAATGGGAAGTGTTTGGTCACAGGAGTGGGGTCCCAAAGTAAGCTTCAGTGCCAGGGGGTCCACCTCCAGCTCGGGCACTGTGTCACCTGGAGTGCCAGCTTTTGGAAAACCAACAGTGGTGCCACATCAGCCTTTGCTCCTGCATCTTTGGGACTCCCCACTGTGTGTCAGAGACTGTCATGCTGTGCCTCTCCCAACAGCTACGTGGGAAGCAGTGCTGTTCTGCCCATTGATAGACCGAGGAAAGTGAAGGCCAGAGAGGAGGGGTCACGCTCAAGACATGGGCATGTCTAGCTGGATTTGAACCCGAGGAGCTGTGGTCACAGACCTTCTGTTCTTGCACGCTTCTCTGGGGGGTGAAACATACGGAGGACTAGGGGATGGACAGAGCAGGAAATGAGGGGGTTTAACTCAGCTGGGTGGATGGAGGCTGTGTGGCCATCGTGAGCCAGGTTCAGAAGCTTGCCTGCCCTCAACCACATATGTTTCAGGCATGAATTTTCCTGTGACCTCCCCGACCAGTTCTTTCTTCCTGGAATCCTCAGCTGAGCTGCTCCCCAGGGTCCCTAACTAGGTTTCTACCTTGTGCCTGCCTGCATCCAGGTCCATAGGCCAAGCCCGGGACCTGGACCTGTTCTCACACATGCTTGCATACCTGGGCACCATTTCTGAAACTGCTTATCCCTCTCATCATAACAACCACAGAGAGGTTATGCAATTGGCTCAGGGTCACACAGCTAGGACATAAAAGACATGGAATTTATCCTGTATCTCTTAAATCTCCAGCCCGAGGTCCTCTCTGACACCTTGCCACCCCATGACTGTCATGTCTACAAATCTCCCTTTTTGTCTCATGGCCATTGCCCTGTAAGGCCCTTGCTTTGTGGCTGCCCCTGATGAAGACAGCACTGCACTTACTGGCTTCACGGAGGAGATTATTGTGGAAACCGTCCAAGAAAGAGATATGGACGACTTTAGCTCTGCAGCTTTTGCTTGCAAAACAGTGAGGCCCAAACAGAAGTGAACCTGAGAAGGTCTCAACCCAACACTGACCGATGGTCAATTCACAGCTCAACAGCACAAGATAGCAGCCTTCTACAGAGAGGGCGACATCAGAGTCACATCTCAGGTAATCTTGGATGTACCCAGTCCTTTCTAGACCCTCCATCTCTTAAAGACGCAGCTACTGTCTTTCCAGGCTTGCTCCGAGTGCGAGGATGATATGGAAAGGTCTAGAACAGGACCTGACACAGGAGAGGTGTTCCCCCGATGGAAGATCAACCCCAAGCTTTCACAGTGAAGGTTACAAATATGCAAGGAGGGAGGGGTAGAAAGGGCAGCATGGAGATTCTCAAAAGGGCTGGTGCAATGGCAAGGCTGGTGATCACACGAGTTGAGTTCCATCATTTTCATCTCTGTCTGTGTTGTGTTCTATTATCCTCATCCCAAGGCAAGAACCATTTCAGCACCCATTTCACAGATGGGAAAATGGAAGTGCCAGCAAGTTAAAAATGGGAACCAAGTGGCAAGTTTTCAATGAAAGGAAAAAGCAACTGGAGGGCTGCCTAGGACCCACCTATCAATTAACTGCCCCCCCCCCCAACTTCTGCCTCCTCTTCCTTTGTCTCCTCAGCCAAACTTAACAGTTCCTCCTTGTCAGGCTACCTTGGCCAGCATTGACTGTGGCATATGGTGAGATCTTGTTGCAGGGCTGGGGCACTGAAATCTCTGATAGGATTGTGGAAGGGGTAGATGTCTCTCCTTTTCATCCAGCACCCCATATCCGTTACACCTGTCACTGGGTGAGGTGACATCGAACTTAGAACTCTGAGCCAAGAGAGAAATCCCACTGTCCCTCTCCTTCTATCCTGGGTGGTGTGGTCATGGGGAAGCTTGGATGACCTAGGATGGGCAGAGGGGATGAAGACATTTCCCACGGGTTCCACTGAACTGTCACACACAGCGAGGTGCAGACATTTCTCTCCGAGCTGAGCCTCAGTTTCCCCTTTTCTCTCTGCCACAGCACAAAATGAAAGAAAGCAACTTGGCGGAGCCAGGCTGGAGTAGAAACCACAAATGGCCCATTTGCAAGAGCAGCTTAAAATACATTTGTTTGTTTTGCTTGGAGCTTAAAATAAAATTGAATTAAATGCCAATGTTGAAAAATTGGAGGACCGTGCCTAGGAATTCAGAGCGCTGGCTTCTCCCAGGATGCCGAGGCTGTCCATCCTGGGAGCTGGCTGGAGGGAGGAGGCCACAGGGACGGAGAGATGGCTGCTCTCCTAGATCCCCTCCAGCCTTCCTTCAGGCAGAGCATCTACCTGGACATGGGATGTGGAAAGATGACACTGCCTGAACCTGTTTCTTCTGATTGTGGGTGCCCCTTCCCATTTGCACAACAAACATTCACCCCAACAAGGGCTTATTCTAGAAGCAGCAAGTGGAACACTAGGCACTGTACACCTACCGACCCACCATGGGGTCCCTGGACCCTTGTAAAGTGAGCACCCTGGGTACCACAAACGGTTTGTGTGGTACTGAGGCACAGATAGGCTAACTCAGTTCTTGCGGTCACGTGATCAGCAAGTGAGAGGATTGGGATGTGGATACCAGCAGTCTGTCTGTCTCAAACGTATGCCACTCCAAAGAACAGTGGTCCCCTTTTCTGGGGCAGGCACTCCCAAGGCTCTGCCCAAGGGAGTGGTTTTACCTCTCCGTGGCATGCAATCAGCACCCTCCCCTTTTCAGCTGTATTAGTTGTCTCTATCACACACCCATTGCGTCTCACTGTCGCTTTAGCAATGGAAGGTACATTGGAAGGTACAATGGAAGGCCCCCTTCCCTATCCGAAGGCAAGGAAAATGAGGTACAAAGAGGTTTGAAGTGACCTGTTCTTGTAGCATGGCCAGAGTAGCAGAGCAGCAGAGCCAGGGTATGGCCCTGGATCCCTAGCTTTTGTGACTGAGCTCTTGGTAGCCTGGAGCGCCTGGGTGCCCTCAGCCAGCCAGCTGGCCATTCCCCCTCACCCACCCATCCAGCACTCAAGTGTATCCCTGACTGGGCATTCTACAGTGGACATGGTGACATAGAGACACCTCTAGTGGCTCCTGGCTGCAACTACATGAAACCCAGCTGGAGTGGAAGGTGACATACACCTCCAGAACATGCCCTGTAGGTCTGGGACCAGAGAGAGAATTTGTTTCCAGGCCACTGCCCTGGGGAGCCCAGGAGGCTGAGGCAGAGGGAAGCCTCTGTGCTTGGCCATTTGTTTCAGGATGACCATGGGGAAACATCTGTGGATCAGGAGACTCCTGCCCCATTCTTCCCTCAGCGAACACAGCAAGGGAACCACCCTTCTGATCTGAAGTCCTGAGCAAGTACGCCCTCTGCCTGTGCCTCAGTTTCCCTCTCTGTGGAAAAAGAGGTGGTACATCAGCAGAAGATGCAAACTGGCAGCCCTAATGCCTCATTAAAACTTAGGCATATTTACTTCTTGGAAGGATATATTTATATTTAAATGTGTGTGTGTGTGTGTGTGTGTGTGTGTGTTTTGGGGGTGTGTACCTATGTGGGGGTTGTGCATATGAGTTATGCTTGTAGAGGCCAGGAGAGGGCGTTGGATCCTGTGGAGCTGGAGTTAGACAACAAGGTGAGCTGTCATGTGGGCTCTGGAAACCTAACCTTGGTCCTCTGGAAGAGCAGCAAAGGGCTCTTAACCACTGAGCCATCTCACCGGCCCCTGCAGGGCATGTTTCGACATACAGCTTTGTTGTTGTCGTCGTCGTTGTTGTTGTTGTTGTTGTTGTTGTTGTTGTAGAACAATGTTAAATTTGCCCAAAAGCCATGAAGATGACACGGAGGTGATGCCCCCACCTCCACTTTCCACAATAGCAGGGCAAACATCTCACAAGGAAACAGTGTCCATTTGCTAATACCCACGAGACTCCTCACTCCTAAATCGCTTTCTTTTACCTGCTAATGCCCAGCTCTGGGCAGCTCCTGAGCCCTCCACTGCCCTATATTTAGTCTCTTCAGCTTCTTAGGCTCCTCATAGCTGTGGCAGTTGCATAGAAAGTTTAAAAATTAAATTAAGATATGTCAGAGGGAAAGTGCCAGCTACCAGGAATAGGCTGGCTCCCATGCTGGTTTCACAGTCAGTAACCAAGTTCTGGTTGAAAGTTAGCGTGCTTATTCACTGAACACCTATATTCATGTCACACCTCTGAAGAGCTCAATGACTGCATGATCTCCACCCCCCAAATCCCTATTGCCTCCACACAGCTCCAGCATCATCCTGTATCACTAGTTTGGCACCCATAGTCTCCCTGCTACAAACAGACAGGCCTCCATTGGTTTACTCATCTGTTAAACAGGCATCATAGCGCCTTCTACCAGATCAGCTGAGGCTGGAGTGAACTGAGATACGCACAGAAGGTCCTTAGCAAAGTGCTGGGGGGGGGGGTGTTCAAGCCCAGGGACCATCCTCTTGTTGCTGGTGGTATGGAAAGGAATGTCCCCTCTCCTTGAAGCAGACCCAGCCTTTTCTGCCTGCTCTGTGTGCCTGCCCCTGTGTACTAGGGGAAGCAGGTGTGGAAGAGACAGAGACAAGCTTGCCAAGGTAGGTCTACCTGTCTATGAAGCAGAACTACAGATCCCTAAGGAAGATCCCAGATCTGGTACTAAACCCAGAGTGTGTTGGTAGAATCTGGGGGCTCCAGCTGTCCTTTGAGATAGCAAGTGCTCGGTGGTACTCAGAAAACCTACCCCTCCAATCTACACCCATTTCTCAGGAACTTCGACTGGCTGGGAGCCCTTAGGGAAAGGGCTGGAGAGTTCTTGGGTGTCATGGATACCATGGAGATTGAGGCGAAACCCCAACCTAGGCTCTGCAGGTCTAGCCTCTAGGGGGAATGCCATCTTCATCTAGACTGTCAGATATGTTAAATTTGCCCAGAAACAAGGAGGTCATGAGGGATATGGTCCCAAGGGTTCACTGAACCTCTTGCAAGGGTTACACCAAGCATTTTAGCAGGACAAACAGTCACCTCAAACAGGTAAGCAGAGAGGTGACAAGATCGGCAAGGGCTAAGAGGTAGTAAGAGAACCGGGGCCCGAGGCAGGGCTGTGTCCTGTCTGCTCTCTGGGTTATGATCCTGGGCAAGCCCTTGCCTATCTTGTAGCCTCCCTTTCCCAATGACAATTACAAGGGCCAACAGCGACAAGAGGGATAGTGGTGGGGTGGCAAAAGTAGCTGATACACTGGGAGCAGAACCAGCCCTTCGTGCACACGGCCCACCAGCGCTTACAAAGACCCATGCAACAGTCCCATCCCAGTGCCCATTGTACATGTGAGGCAGATAGTATTGGTGGCTGGGCACTAACCCGAGACGTGCTAGCTAGAAGATTCCAACTCTGCTGTGACTGATTTGGGGTGTGAGACTATGCCCTAGGACTCTTCTGCAGCCACCCACGAAGGCATAGGAAGCCTGACAGGCATCGAACAGCTTCCACTGTGGACTCACTGCTCCCGTGGCTGAAGCCACGTATGCAGTAGGCACACCTGCCGGCGTACACCTGTGCGCAGGGGACACCGATGTAGTATCATTTGAGTCTCACAGTGGTCATATCACTTATGTGACTTACGGCACTTATTACTTCCCTCTCTCCAGTTTACAGGGCAGAAAGCAGAGGCACAGAGACCTGAAAGAAGTGTGGCTCAAGGGTGTCAGCAATGGGAGGCGGCCTGGCTCTCTGCCTGTTCTCACATACTTTAGCAGCCCTCTGGAGGGCTAGCTGTGGAGAGTGAGGGACTTTCTTAGCATCCACTTCTGGGTCCCTTCTTAGCATCCACTGAGCTTACCCATCCCTCCAGCTTCCCTCTGGTCCAAGGCCCCAACTTCCCAGGTGTCTCCCCTAACACTGGGTATCTCCCCCTGGCCTACTGCCTTCCCCAGAGACCTAGGCTCCCAGATGTACTGGCAGTCCCCTAAACCCAGCCTCGCATACCTGATCTGAAGATGATGGGGAATCCTGTTTGGGGTACCTTCTGAAGTTCCAGGCTCCCCCAACACAAATTCCCACTCTGGTCTCGGTGTCAGTGCCAGCAATCCAGTTGTCTGTAGCCCTTGGATATACCCGCTGAGGAAGCCCCTGGCAAGTGAAGCAGGCAGTGCCCCTGGTACCTAGCTGCTTCTCTTTCTGGTCTAGGGACTGGCAAGAGGGGGAAGCCAGGCTGGCAAGGGGCGGGGAACATGGCTGGGCACCAGAGATTAGGGACTGGCTTCTTCCATTCCCTGACAAAACAAAGGACTCTGCCAAAAGCAGTGTGGGTAATAGACATGGCTGGGCTTCCTCCACAGCCCCCTGATCCTATCAGCAGCAGCCTGGCTGAAGGCCAGCTACCTGGAAGTTCCTTTCTTCTGAGGACAGCCTGTACAACTGTCCGGTGAAGGGCTGCGTTGGGAACTGGAGGGAGGCTGGCCA
>JADRCD010128516.1:0-13401 GCA_019843815.1 Montemys delectorum | reverse complement strand
CTTTTTTCTGTCTCTTATTAGATAAGAATAGGCTTCTGGGAAATAACAAAACATAAGATAAAACAAACACCATTGGATTGAGGCTAAACAAGGCAACCAAACAAAAGGAAAAGAGTCTCCAAAGAAGCATAAGAATAAGAGACCCAATCATTCACACATTCAGGATTCTCATAAAAGTAGTAAGCAGAGAGCTATATTTATTCAGAGGACCTGATACAGACTAGTGTATTTTTTGTTCTTGCTGCTGCAGTTCCTCTGAGTTCAATTTGCTCATTTCCCTCAGATTGTCTTTTTTCCTGTTATTCTCTATCCCTTCTAATTCTGATACTCTTTCTACTTCCTCTTCTCCAGAGTGTTTTAAAAGTATTTAAATTAAAAAAAATATTAACAATGTGGCTAACATAATTTCAGTTAAATCATATGATACTTTATGGAAATTGGATATTGTAGATAGAACATGTAGCCTTAGATTATTTTATAAAGATTTATTGCAGGGAATGCTAATCTAGCCATTATAGAATAAATACTCACCTAGTACAACATATTCTAAGTTAATTCTACTTGAAAATTCTGTTTCCATTTTATTTTGTAAACTAGTATCAAAATTTAAAAAAGAAAAACTCATCACCTGAAACTTCATCATTTTTTAAATATTTTCTTGTTATACAGCCTACCATGATCTTATGTCCCCAAAATGCCAACTGTGAGAAGTTTAACTTTGCTTGAGATTTCATTTTCTGAAGAATAGGAAATTATAGCATATTATGTTAAGCATCGCACATTATCTATATTTCTGGGAAGCAATCATTTATGGAAGTTCACATAGAAGTTAAGTTTACATTAACAATTCAGTACAGAATGACTGGACTTCATTTAGCATGCCAAAACTTGGAATATTTTATCATACACTAATCTTATTGCTCAATTACCCTGTTCTTTATGGTACATTACTATAAGACATTGTCCTTATACTAAACTTTATTTCAGAGTTATATTGATATATCATAAAGTACTGAAATCTCTGCTAAGATTCATCAGATAGCTATGTGGATACTATTTGATAGTGCTCACAGTAAAATATTCACTTAATAGGGACAATGTTTTATAAGACTATTTGACAATAAATAAAATATTGAGAAGATGGAGGAGATGGATACAACAGTAAAATTACTTTCCTCTCAGTCCTTATAACATGAGTACAGATTCCAAGAATACACACACACACATACACACACACACACACACACACACACACACACACACACACACACAGAAGCCCAATGCAATATCATGAGCATTTGTAATGTAGTATAACAGTGAATTAGTTAAACTGCTTTGGCTCCCAGTGTGTCGTGTGCGTGCTGCTCCTGCCCAAGAACTCTCTGGATTCTCCAGTAAGGGACATACACATGCCAGCACCTAATTTTGATACGCCTTTACTAGTTCAATGGCTAGGCATTTTTAATCCTCGCTATGGCTATCAGACATTCTTCCCTCCAACTTTCCCTAGTCAACTTCCTAAACCAACATTTAGCATCTGCTACTGCAGAACCAATCGGGGGAGTGACCCCTAGAGTCACTTTCCCAAATTCTTACATAGCTGGTAGCTTTCCTTCCTGCAGCTCTTAAATCTGATTTTCCCCATTTCCTCATTCAGTTCCTGGTCCACACCACCTAAAAGTCACACTTCTTTCATCCTTCCCAGCCATTGGCCATTGGCAACTTTATTTCCCAATCAGAGCCAACTGGGAGCAGGCTTCCTTTAGCATCTGAATGTGTAGATTCCTGTGTAATTCTGGGAGACAAAGCATTAGAACCAATCCTCAACATTGTAGTCTCAACACTATTGTAGAAATACTATCCAAACAAACTGTCTCAAACAAGGTGGAAGTGTATGGATGTTTCCTGCTGATTTACATGTACATCACTAACTGCATCTGCAAAAAGAAGCCCTGAAATATATTTGTTTATAATTTTACAGTCCTTATTAACTTGTTTATTATTTATTTATTCATTAATTACATATTCATTTCACAGCCCTATCACTGACCCTTTCCTTTCTCCTCTGAGATAGTGGAGTTCCCCTGGTTATTCCTCTAGCATAATAAGTCTCTGCAGGACTAGAAGCTTTTTCTCCCACTGAGGCCAGGCAAGACAGCCACGTTAGGGAAACAGATTTCACAGACCAGCAACAACTTTAGGGCTAGCTCCCACTCTAGTTGGTAGGCACCGCCATAAAGACCTACCTGCGTATATGCTACATATGACTAGGGGCCCAGTATAGCCTTTGTATACTCTTTGGTTAGGTGGTTCAGTCTCTGAGAGCCCCAAGGGTTCAGGTTGATTGACTCTGTTGTTTTTTTCAATGGAGTTTCTATCCATTTTTGGGACCTCAATCCTTCCCACAACTTTCCATAGGAGTCCCCAGTATCCACCCAGTGTTCGACTGTGGGTTTCTGCATCTTTCTGAGTCAGCTCCTGGCTGGAGCCTCTCAGAATGTAGGCATGCTACTCTACTATCTGCAAACATAACAAAGTCTCAGTAATATTGTTAGGGAATCGTGCTTGACAATGGGATAGCTCTCTAGTGGGTCTGGTTATTTCTTAGGCATCCCCTCAGTGTCTGTTGTATCTCCCATCACTGCATTTCTATATGCAGGATAAATTTAGGGTCAAAAGTTTTGTGGGTGAGTTGGTGTACCTATCACACCACTTGACTTCCTTCCTGCCTGGCTTCAGGAGATGGCCTCTTCAAATACCATTTATCACCACTACTATGAGTCTCCGCTAAGGTCACCCAAATTGATTCTTGGGAGGATCACCAATCCCAGATCTTTGGCAAATCTTTAAGGACCCCCCCCCCCCACCTCCAACAAGTGTTTATATGTGCTTCAATGTGATTTTCCATGTATCTTAAATAACAAAAATGTAATATTTTAAAATATACCTACTTGTTTTGTAATATTCAAACTTTAGTTATCTAAATATTTTTAGGCAGGTAATTCTTTCAATATAATAGTTTTATACATTTAAAAAAATTGAAGTTTCATTGAGATATATACTAATAAGTTCACTTTGCATTTTATCACACTTAGGAGATTTAGTCAATAAAAGGCAGCAGTAAAAATCATGATAAAGACATTTATTTTGCTATCTGAATTAAACTTTACCACTAGTAGATCAAAATCATTATTACTCCATTTCCATTTAATAAACATGCCTATATTTTTCAAGCAAAATTTCATAATCCTAATAATTAAGTTTGGTTTCAATTATATAGCTAAAATAGAGTAGATGTATTTTATAAGATATATTGTTGACTTCACTCACATTTGATGATTGTTCTCTAAGAGTATATTGATAATCTAAAAGATGGCACAAAAATCTACTCTTTCATCTTTCTTACTATAGAAAAATAGATTTTTTTTGTAGGAATAAATTACAGGTGACCACTAAGGAGAAAATAAATGTATTGCCTTTAACCTTTCAAAATTTTACAGTATCTTGTTTACTTTTCAGAATTTCATACATGTATACTTCATAATATGGTATGCACTTCTCATTTCACTACTCTAGCACAGGTCATATCATACTCAAACATCTTTTCCCAAATGCCTCTTTATTTTAATAATCTACTCTATACCTTTTGTCAGTTTCCTTATATAGTATCAAAGTTATTGATGAAAAGCATAGAATGTGAGGAAAGTTTCAAGGGGAAAAATCATCAAATATTAATATGAATAAGGAGGTTACATTCATTTAAGAAATGGTGTGTTTATTAGGATGGCCTATCCATGAAATCATTCACTAACTGTTTCAATGAACAATGGTTTTGCTTGGAGGGTGCCACAGACATTAGGTGAGGATAAGATTCTGGTTCATTGGCTGTGATGATTTTGAAAAGCATTCATCTCAGAAAAAGAGTAACTTATAAAGTTCTCTTCTTCAAAACTGATACAATAATTATAAATATGAAGCAATACATTGAGTTTCACTCTTTGTTGTTCTCTTACAAGCTACCTCCCAAATTTGTCTATGTTTCTTTTGGTTTCATAAATATTTTTGAAATATGTAAGCTGTTCTGAAAACCATAATATAGTGGAAGAACATCAAATAAACAGTCTTACTAATAGAGAGGTTGAGACAGGAGAAGCATGATTTCAAGATCATTATGTGGCACATAGCAAGACCCTATCACTTACAAACAAGCAGAAAGTATATATGGATAGTACAACATTGGATCTATTTCTTCAATTACCAAATTAGAGAGACTTAGGGATGACAGTCAACAAATTTCTAATATGTCATATTTTTGAATTTCAATTGATTAGGATATGTTGGTAATGTTAATTTTTGTATTAAGAGGTAATAAGGAAAAGTGATTGTTAGTTCCTATTATTTTTGTTGTTAGAGGTGGAATTATGTTTGTGTGGGTTTGTTGAAAGATTACTTTCTTGCTTTTTCTTGAGTGTAGTTTCACTCCATCTTAATACACACATCATTTCTTAAATGAATGTAACATGTTCCCTGTGGGCTGAGGATGATGACAATCACTCAAGCTTTGGTCACTATAGCTTTGACCACAGCAGGAAATATAGATCCAAATAATCATGCCAACAATTCATTCCTTGGTGCAGCAGAACTCTCAATCCTTAGCTTAGCTACCATGGAGGTAAAATCCTTCAGTGACATGAGGGACATTGAAGCCTTATTTCAATAAACTCCAATGTCTAAAAATTGTTTGTATTTTGGGTTAGTAAGACAGTAAGAGCCAAGATTTTAAGGCTTTACTAAAAACAAAACAAACAAACAAAAATACTGTCTATTTATGTTCATATAGTAACATACCCACCATTTTTATGATGAGTATATATTGTGTTGAATATATAGACATTAATTAATAGACATTAATATTTAAACATATATCTTCATGTTATCTGTACCAAAGAAAGATTTAGACCTGTATTATTATTTTATATTCATTGATTAAATTTATATTATGATTTCATATTAATTTAGAGTTCAATTTATTATGAATAAAATAAACTTAGGCCATGTTTAAAAAGTATAGATAAGGAGAACGTTCTTTGTACTACTAGCCCATCACAAACCCAATGCCAATAAATCAAAGATAAATTCTTTTCTAGAATTTACATACTCTAATAAGCATTTCTAAAGCATGGGCCATATATTAGGGACATCAATCATAAACAATTGAAAGAGATTACTTTCTGAAGTTAATATTGAGAAAACAATTGCTCTATCCTTTATAACAATAGCAGAAATCCATGGCTTTTTGTTTATGTATGTATGTGTATATGTATACACATATGTATACGCACATAAATATATGCATATGCATGTATATATATATATATATATATATATATATATATATGAAAGAACAGTATAGGTTGATAAAAAGAGGAATCCTAGAGACAAAAATGTGCACCTATTCCTTTTTTTGTTTTACTAGAGTTCTTAATCATATAGTCAATCATTTTCATAAGATCTGAGAACAATTACTGTACTTGCCTGAGGGAAATGATAAAATGATAAGCAGGAAATACATGTAAATATGAAATAGCACACATATTCCCTTCCAGGAATAAGAAGTAAAACAAGTGACAAAGAATAATTATAAGTAACATCATATATAAATGTTGCTTTTAATAATATACATACTTTCAAAAAAATAGTATCACATGGAATCCAGAATGCTAATTTGTGTGTGTGTGTGTGTGTGTGTGTGTGTATGTTTGTGTGTATGATAGGTGAAACAACATTATATCAATGCCAAGTACCAGCAGTGGCTTGGAGGGGAGTTCTGAGAGAAGGAGTGTCTGTGAGTGGTGTAAACAAATGACTTGAAGTCAAATTATGGGTTACAAGCTGGTGGCCTATTATTTCTTTGACACAGCTTTCCAGATTGTCCTCTCTGTGTTTTGCTCAAGACAGCTTTTTAGGCTGCTCTATCTGTGCTCTGCTCCACACAGTCTTTTCTTGCTATTCTAAAAAAAATAAATAATAATAAAAAAATAACAATAAATAAATAAAAAAATAAAAAGGACTCTCTGGTTGAAACAGCTAGCTTTCTGCTAGTAAAAATTCTAAAAGCTCTCTGGATATCTCATGTGTTTTTTGACCAAAGTCAGAAAAGCTGCTGTAAAAAACTCTTGCATTTTCTGACCAAATCAGAACCCCTGGTAGAAAAATTCTAGAATTCTTGGGTTTTCTGATCAAAATTGGAAAGCCAGGAAAACACTCTAAAAGAACTGTGTTCTATCTCTAAGTAATACTTGGGATGTCTGACATCGGTTAGAAAAAGAATTCTAAAAGATCTATGAAAAATTCTAAAAAAGCTATATTCATAGATTTTCTAACCAAAATCAGAAATCCTATTAAATAAAAACTGTTGAAGAGCTCTGCTCACTCTCCAGAGATCTCCAGACAGCTCAACTCTCACTAGAAAAATAGTTTTCAAAAAGAAGTACTGTTACATTCTACAAGATCATCTGATGTAGACCAAAAGCCCAGCTTATTTCTCTTTTATTGAACTTTAAACAAAATTTGATTACACAAAGGTTGTCATAAAGTTGGATACTTTTCTACTTTGTACACAATCATACTACCCTCTCCAGAAATATTGCTTCTGAATTTCTCTTGTGGTGACAGACCTACAGTCCTGATGCTAACTAAACAGTAGAGATGTCTCAGTGATTTAAGTTGAAAGCAAGACACTGGTATATGGTTCTCATACCCAGAATCAGGAATATACAAATTACTTTATTCAAAAATACAAGATAAATTATCTGTAGGCATGGACAATGACAGCAGTAAGCCATTATATATTGTCACGGAAAATAGTAATTGATGGTTACAATGATCAGACAGCCTTCTTTTCAGTCATTTTCTTCAGATGACTCCTCTGAAGTTGTAGCTAAGGAACCTGCCTTGAGGTTCCTGTCACAGTTCACTGATAAGGGCAAAGCACTATTCTAGGAGTGAAAGTATGCCACTTCCCATACCTCCTCCCAATCCAACCATTGTACCCATTCCATAGTTAGTTTCTTCTTTAGGAATTTCTGTCATGACAACTTGGCTGTAGTTAGAAAGGAGGCCACTCCAGCAGCATCCAGTAATGCAGTTCTTACCAACTTTGTTGAATCAATGATTCCCTTTTTCACCATGCTCAGAAAATCTCCAAGCATGAAGTCATTACCAACTTCTGAGGAAATCTGTAAAATATTCTCATCTATCAAGGACCCTTCAACACGTGCTTTCTTAGCAATCATCATTGCAGGAATTTTAAGTGCTCTCTTAATAATAATTTCTATATTGATTTTCTAATCTTCATTAGCAGGCTTTAGTGAATCCAAGGCTGCAATGCTTGGAAGCAGAGCTCAGCCCTCTCTTCCAACAATGCCTTCCTCAACATCTGCTCTTATAGCATTGAGAGCAGCTGTAACTCCCACTTTCTTATTTACATATCAATTTAACTATTTATTCCAGATTTCCTCTTATCCATCCCTCAATCAGCATTCCATAATGTTAGCCTTTAGACTCTTAGGAAGAGACACCAAGCAATAAGATAGGTGGATGGGAACTCACCCTGA
This sequence comes from Montemys delectorum, assembly GCA_019843815.1. Lineage (NCBI taxonomy): Eukaryota > Metazoa > Chordata > Mammalia > Rodentia > Muridae > Montemys > Montemys delectorum. Next base: position 5,785 of record JADRCD010128516.1, on the reverse strand, counting down.
AATTACCATCCCAACCACACCCATAAGGGATGTCCTGGATGTCTCCTTGGCTACCTTTTTGCTGAGATGATAGTCAAAACTTTGCCTCCTGGACAATTTCAGTCTCAGATTACTATGGACGAATTCATTAACATTAACAGGGAGGATATTTCTCAGATGAATGTGAAATTTTGTATAGTATTATACAACTAGCCTCAAACCCACCATGCTATCAATACTAGTGGATGTCCACACCCTGCTGGCTCTGTTCCAGTGTCAGGAAACCATGTCATACTGTCTCCTATAGGGCCATGCTGGATTCAGCATACCAACACTTAACCAATCAAAATATTCATGAGAGGACTGAGTTAACCAGACCAAGGATGACTCTATGACAGGCTGCAAATTGGCAGTTTGGGAGACTAGGCCTAGGTCCCTGTTTCCCAGAAAGGTAGTGAGAATGAGTAAGCAACTGTCCTGGAAAGTCTCCAGAGCCCTAACCAATTATAGAACCAGTGAGACCCTAGAGATACATCTAACCAATCAAGATAAAAGGTTCATACCTTCCCTAGAATCCCCCTAACTGACAACAAAAGCTGGGCCTGAGAGTCCTTAGGTGTTTCCATTCCCAAATAGGGAGACCCTGCATGTGGGAAATTCTGCCAAAGAAACACTCTTTACTGTTGCATATAATTTGAGTCTGTGATATGATTCTTTGGCAAATCACAAGTCCTTACACTCAATGTCATGAATGTAATGATTTTTTACATAATATATTATTTATTATTTTTTATTATTTATTAGTATTTATTATTTTTTACATAAATGAAGAAAATATGGACACATGACGAAGTAGAGGTTTTATTGAAATTGCAATGCTGACTTCTTTTATTTATTGCCACTTGTCATAAGACAAAAACAACTGCTATTATCTTTGCATTACACTGAAACAACTAGAGAAAGCAAAAGAAAAAAATAAGGCCATGGTAAATATGTCTGTCCAAACTCATCTCGTAAATATTGAAATATGCACTTACTCATAATAAAGCTGTTAATAAAGGAAAACTGAAATCTAAAAAGAATATTTATTAGTAGAAGTAAAAACAGGAAGTGAAACTGAATATAAATCATATGTTATAAAATGACTGGTTTTATTTTGGAATCATTTTAAATAGCAAAGTTAGTCAAATATACCGAATATTATTAATTTATAACTTAAGAACTTCAAATATCTGAAGAAAGAAATCGAAGATCTCAGAAGATGGAAAGATCTCCCATGCTCATCGATTTGCAGGATTAATATAGTAAAAATGGCCATCTTGCCAAAAGCAATCTTCATCAAAATTCCAACTCAGTTCTTCACAGAATTAGAAAGCACAATTTGCAAATTCATCTGGAATTAAAAAAAAAACCCAAGATATAGAAAATTATTCTGAACAAAAAAAAAGCACTTCTGGGGGAATCATCATCTCTAACCTCAAGCTGTATTACAGAGTAATAGTGATAAAAAAATAAATAAAATAAATAAATAAATAAAAACCCTGCATGATATTGGTACAGAGAGAGGCAGAAAGATCAATGGAATAGAATTGAAGACCAAGAAATGAACCCAAAAACCTATGGTCACTTGATCTTTGACAAAGGAGCTAAAACAATCCAGTGGAAAAAAGACAGCATTTTCAACAAATGGCTCTGGCTCTACTGATTGTCAGCACGTAGAAGAATGCAAATTGATCCACTCTTATCTCCTTATAGAAAGCTCAAGTCCAAGTGGATCAAGGACCTCCACATAAAACCAGATACACTGATACTAATAGAAACTAATAGAAAATAAAGTAGGAAGAGCCTTGAGAACATGGGTACAGGGGAAAACTTCTTGAACAGAACACCAGTTGCTTGTGCTATAAGAACAAGAATTGACAAATGGGACCTCATAAAATGGCAAAGCTCTGTAAGGCAAAGGACACTGTCAATAAGACAAAAAGGCAACCAACAAATTGGCAAAAGATCTTTAGCAATCCTGCATCCCATAGAGGGCTAATATCTGTCCCAGCCTGCAGAACGGTCAAATGGGAACTGTGGGGCCACCTGGAAGAGAATGAAGGGACTAGAGATGCAAAGAACAGACAGCAAGTCAAGAAGTCTGGTCCAGCTGGCATGTTTTTATTGTTTCCACACTTGGTTCCATACTCATAGAAGCAAGATATGGGGAAGGGGAGGGAGTTGGCTCTCCCGGGGAATGCAGATGTTCTCAGGACCAGGACATTGGCTAGGTAAAAAGTTCAGCAGGGAGAACACAACAGAATAGGTTGCTAGGTACCTGTCCATAAGATCCATAGCTGTTTGCTCTTAACTGGGCTTGTAGCTAGGCACCTATCCACAAGACAGATAGCTATTTGTTCTGACAAGGTAGCTACCATTTTGACCACCATAAGATCTATAGCAGGTGTTCTCATAACAAAATGGGTTGCTAGATACCTAACAGTAATATTTATAGCTATTTGTTCTTAACTGGGTCAATACTTTCCCATAGAGGCCAAGACTTTGTGCCAGTAAGCAGTTATGGCTGGCAGAGCAATTAATGTTCAAACAAGGTTGCTCCCCACAAGTATCCAATATATACAAAGAACTCAAGAAGTTAGACTCCAGATAATCAAATAACCCTATTAAAAGTCTGGTAGAGAGCTAAAGAAAAAGTTTTCTACTGAGGAATTTCAAATAGCAGATGATGTCTTCTGAGAGTCCTTGCCAGAGCCTTACAAATACAGTGATGGAGGTTACCAGCCAACAATTGGACTGAGTGTGGGTTCCCTAACAGAGGGCTTAGAGAAGGAACTGAAGGAGTTGAAGTTGTTTGCAACCCTATAGGAAGAACAGCAATATCAACCAACCAGAATCCCCAGAACTCCCAGTGGCTAAGCCATCAACAAAGGACTTAACAAGCAACGTTAACATTTGCTGAGGACCTACCAATAGAAAAAAATCAAATTTTATAAGTTTCACAGCACTCACAATAAGTAATCAATATCGACTTGGCCTGGAATATGAAAGTATTAAGGGGCCCTGTAGGGAAGCAAGGAGCTTACACAGTGAAAACAATAAGAACAGATGGGAAGATAGATAGCTTCTGATAAGTGGCACAATTTACATTAAGACAGTCTCAGTGAGTCTCTTTAGCCTGTATTCTGTTTTACCTCATTAGCCTATGGAGCATCATTTTTTTTTCCTAGACAGTACACCTGCACCTGAAGATCACTACAAATAAACAATCTTTACTCTGGCTGATCTTTCATGCATGTGGTGTGTTATTTATGATAATTAGAAATGAGGGTTTACTTCTCTAGGAATCTATGAAGGAAACTGGACCACAGCCTAAGTTAATTTCATCTTCTTTTAGGTGTTAATCATATCTTTTTCTCTGATACAAAAACTCAGCACTGATTATATTTTGTAGGCTTTCTAATAAGAAAAAAAATAGAGGAAACAGACAGGAAGTTGAGAGAAGGAGAAGGGGTAGGAAGGGACCAATAGAGGTTTAAAGAAAGGAGGTGAAGGAAAAGTATAATCAAATTATGTTTAATTCATGTGTTAAATTCTTAAAGAGAAAATAACACAGGAAAAAGTAGAAAAATTGTTGATCCTAACACAAACATTGTGATTGTGAAGAAGTCAAAAGCTTATTCTTTTTACAGTCTCTTTTTAAAATATTATTATTATTATGTATTTTTTGTTATTATTGCTATTACATTAGTTTCACATAACAGTTGCCTCATTATAAATCTACTTGTCTCCTGTTTGTATGCTACTCTCTGTTTCCTAGTTGATTCTTTTAGCCTTTCCAATGGATTAGAGATCAAAATACACAGCCTAGATTAAGAAATAGATGTGTTGGTATGAGCAAAGACAAAGAGATTAAGAACAACAAAAGATACAAAATGCAACTTTAAAATGCAAATCACCTTAAAGTAGCATCACTGTTACAAAATATTCTTGGCTTTTGTTGGTCAAATGACAACAATTTCTCCCTCAAAATATACTTAATATTAAATATTTTCCTGTTTATTAGGTTTATAATATATATCATAATCTATTGACTTTGTGCTTTAATGTTCCACAATTTCTATAGGTATTTTACTCATCTATAGAAAGCATAGATTAACTCTTACAAGTTCCTATTTTATTGAATCTATGTCCTTTAATTCCATTTTCTATATTACATTTATTTTTTAATAATTTTATTAGTTTTTTAACTTTTATATTATATGTAGCAAAATGCCTACTATAGAAAACACATGATTTCTTTATAAAAAAAATAACTGAAACTAAGTTTGTCATTGGTCAGGCTTGATATGAAAGAGACAAAGACAAAGATGAATATGAAGATAGGAATGGGATGAATACAGAAATGTACACAACTCACTTGAAGAAATCTCATCTTTGACAAGTTGCTTTCTGAATCTTTCATTGACTTTCATTATATACTCAAATGCCAAGAAAACATCTTTCTTTTCTTATAGAAACAGTTGAGAGCACAGGGAAAATATAGATAGAATGAGAAAACAATGGCTTATTACAAGCATTTTCTTCCTATCAGATAATGTTTGGCACAAAACAATGCCAGTATCTTAATTCCAATACATATTGCATGTTTGTGCTGAATAGGTCTCAGGGTATCTCATACTTAAATATCATGGAGACATATTAGAGTAATACTATAGTGGCTTTCTCTGGAGGAGGACAATTACTCATATTCCATTGCATCCATAAACAAAAGAAAAATATTTGGAAGTGAAGATTCTTAGGACTGAGACAAGATTCACAAAAGAATCAGAAAAGATTGATGGAGGGAGGATCTATACTATATAGCAGTAAGCTATGAGATATCAAGGGTTATGCTGAGAGTAAAAAAGTCTTAGACTGGCTGTAACACACATGGAAAAGACATGCATATGGACCAAGCAGGTACCTCTATACACTTGATTCACTTTAGTTTAATTATAAGACAATATGTGACATGATGCAGTTCACAGAGTGATGAATCAGGGAATTACTTTGCAGGCTGCCTTTAAAAGGGATGAAAGTTGTAAATGCCAGCATTCATAGCAGTAAGAGAACATATGCATCAAACCTGTAAAAACATACCCAAAAGTAGGTGTTCTAGGCCTTTCTTGTTGCTATGTCGTTGACAGGCACACATTGTTGTTGAGATCTCATTTCCTAGATGACTTTACGGAGTGTCAGGAAGTAAAATAAGTGCTTGGAAATCAGGTGTCAATGAAATTAAATGTAGATCAGATCATTATTCTAAAGGTTTTCAATGTTTTGCTAGAAGACCTTATAACAAGTGTAATTAAACATGCATTGTTGGTTGATACTTAATAAATGTTATATTATGTAGTAAAAAATAGTTATTCTATCATGATTAAAGTGATTAACAGAGCAGTCTTAGTGTTTCAAGTGTAAACTGCATAAAATAGAAATGAGTGAATATGACTACTGATGTTATGTAGTATAATACATCAAAAATCTTCTTTTGCTAAGAAATGTACTATATGGTTATATCAGGGAAACTTTTGTCTAACTCTGTCATGTATATTAGATGTCAAGTTACACGGGAAATATTTTGAGTCAGAAAGAGTACAAATCTTCCTAGAACTATACTGTTTCTTTGTTTATTGTGGACTTGAAGGTGTCTCCTTGCCTACTGTAATAGTCTTATTTCAGAATTATCTTCTTATGAAACTTAAAGTTAAGTCTAGATGACAAGCTCCTGATGATACATGGCACATGAGTCTTTTTAAAGAAC
>JADRCD010128513.1:0-12664 GCA_019843815.1 Montemys delectorum | reverse complement strand
TGATGGGCTGTGTGTGTGTGTGTGTGTGTGTGTGTGTGTGTGTGTGTGTGTGTGTGTGTGTGTTACTGTGGAAGCTCAGAGTCAGAGCCAGAGCTCCCAGTCTGGATCTGTTACTTCCTAAACATACAACCTTGGGTGAGAGTGCCAAGTTTATCAAAGCCTCACGTCTCGCAGCTGCCCATTTTTCAGAAGGGAGACTGAGGTGTAGGCCACAGAGTTAGCCAGTGCTAGGATTTGAACTTCAGTTCCATGTGAACTGTGAAACTCACAGTCTCAGACCCTGGCCCACGTCATTTTCTATATCCTGCCAAGATCCAGTTCTCATGGTCAGGTGAAGATCTGGAGATGAAGGCTGGCCAAATAGTTGAGGATCCAGCATGCTCAAGTGTGTCGTCACAGCTGTGGTTTGGGGCCCCGGCTGCTGGCTTCCCACAGGTACAGCTGCCCCCTCCTCTAGCTCTTGCCAGGCTGCCTCTGGGGGAGAGGTGCAGGCCGGTGCCCTCTTTGCCTGCTTCTAGTACTGCTAAACTTTACACTGGGCTCTGTCATTAGCCCAACAACAAGCTCCCTGTTTGACTAGCCCTGTCCAAATTTGCTCGGCGCGAGCAGGAACCCATGGTAAGTAAACGGTTTTCTGTTGATATTTGAGCACTAATGAAGAGGCAGCGAGTGAGGCCATTAATAACCAAGGAGGTGATTGTGTTTGCAGAAGGCCTGTGTACAGCGTGTCAGCCTGCCCAGGGTCTGGCCCGCCTCCTTATTGATTTCCCAATAAGCTGAGCAGGGCTCTTGTTCTCGTGGCAGAACCTCCCCCATGCAGTCCTGAGGTGGGGTCTGCTACCCCCCCCCCGGGGGGGGGGGGAAAGCCTGTGTCTCAGGCGAGGTCAGGGGTCATCTGTCACTCATTCAGTCACCATGCATGGATAGAGCATCTAGCATGTGTTATAAGTGGGTCATTACCAATATTATACTAAGTAAGGAGTTCCCATCCTTACTTAGAGTTTGCCCTGATCTTCCTGGGTGGGTGTTTCTTGTGGTACCTGTGGAAAACGGGCTCAGTGCCTGCTTGGATTTCCTTCTTTTAGTACAGGGATTAAACCCAGAGCCTCACTCGTGCTGGACAACTGCTTTGTCACTGACCTATACCAGTATTTTTACTTAATTTACTTAATTGTTAAAAAATTGAGATAAGGTTTTTCTAAGCTGCCAAGGCTGGCCTTCAGCTCCCTCTGCATCTCAGGTTAAATGGGACCTTGCATTCCTCCTGCTGGAGTCTCCTGAGCAGCTGGGATACTGGACCTGCACTCCAGGCCTGGCTTGGACTTCTGACCATATACCAAGTGATTCCCCGTCACCGTCTAGAGAGGACCTGTGATGGAAAATGGCCTCTCTCTGGAGCTGTACTTCCTTCCTGTGCCACCTTTAGCTCTGAGGTCCTGCTCAGCTTGGTTACTTTCAGTTTGATGCTGGAAGTGGGGATGTAGGGCAGAGCCGGGGGGCTCATTTTCTGGCCTCATTAGGATTATTCTGGATCTTGAACTCTTCAGAGAGATGGCGCTCCAGGTCTGAGGCCAGGGCTCAGTGTGAGGTTGTGGTGGATGTATCCATGGTCTTTTCGACCTGGCTTCTTGGTTCTCAGAAGAATGACTCTGAGACCCAATTATTTATGCATAAATATCTGGGCCATAAGCTTTGACTCATTCCCTGAGTTGTAAATTATATAACCTGTTTATTCTAGTCTATGTATGCCAGGTGGTTGTTACCTCTCCTCAGTTTCATGTGTCAGACTTTCTCAGAGTTCTCTTGTCTCTAACTCCCAGAGTTCCACTCTCTCTATACCGGAACCCCCACCTTCTATTTCCTGCCTTAGCTAATAGGCCAACGGGCTTTTATTGGCAGGTGATGATTCCACACAGTACGTAAGAGATTCTCTCTACAGGTGGGTACTAGACTCCCAACCTGAGATTTGTTTCGAGGATGATTTTTTTTTTTTTTAGCTTTTCTTATAGAGAACTGAGGTTGACTAAGTTACTGGCTAGATGCATAGTCTGATAGAACAACAAATTAAAATTCACTGACTGCCATGGGTCCAGGTCTGGGGAAAGAGCAAGGAGGGAGCTAGAAGGTGGGGGGCACTTCCTAGAGGAGGTGGCACGTGTGTAGGCTCTTAAGGTTGCTTATGACCGTGCAGTGGTGGCACACGTCTTTAATCCCAGCACTTGGGAGGCAGAGGCAGGTGGATTTTTGTGTTCGAGGCCAGCCTGGTCTACAGAGTGAATTCCAGGACAGCCCAGGGCTATACAGAGAAACCCTGTCTCAAAAAAACCAAAATAAATAAATAAATAAATAAATAAATAAATAAAAAGGTTGCTTATGAGCCTATAGGAACGTGTTTGCTTTCTTGGCAAAGAAAGCAAGAGCAGTCTGCTATTGGCTTCTGTTTTGTGCAGAGCAGGTTTGTCTCCTAGACTTGGAAAGATGGGTTATTTTATGGGTGAGGGCTTTGTTAGAAAAGTCTTTTTGGTGGGACTGGAGCCTAATGTTGAGGGGTCAGAGGCCTTGGGGATAGCATTTTCATATATCTTTGTCTATGTCTAGCTATAGATCTGAATCTATACATATATATATGTATGTATGTATATATGTATGTGTGTGTATGTATGTATATATGTATGTGCCTGTCTGTCTATGCCTATATGTTTGTCTTTCTATATATGTGTGTTTTCATGTGTGTATGTATACAGATATGTGTGAGAATGCCAGTGCATATGTATGTATGTGCTCATGCAGTTGGTATCCAACAAGGTTAATGTTGGGAGTCTGCCTTGATCACTCTCCACCTTACTCATTGAAGCAGAGTCTCTCAGTTGAACCCAGAGCTTGCTGGTACTAGCTTGTCAGCTTGCCTTAGGGATCTTCTGTCTTGGCCCTCTGAGTGCTGGAATTGAGGTGTGTGGCCACGATGGTCAGGCATTTACATGGGTTTGGTTGATCTGAACTTCAGTTATCATGATTGTGTGGCAGCTGCTTTGTCCATTACGCATCACTACAGCTTGAGCATGGATGAGGTTTTGTCATCCACAGATCTTCCTCCACTGAGCATCACAGGAAAAAGATAAAGGAAGGTAAAGGTGTGACAGGGGAACCAGGAGGCTCTGACTCTCATCCTGGCTTTGCTGTTAACTGGAAGAATTACTTCCTTTCACGGAGCTGATGGTGTCTGCCTCAGTACATTTTTAGGGCTGGGGGAGAATACACAGAGAGATAAAGAAAAGCAACATAGCTCTGAGATCCCATCAATGCACCAAGAAGCACAACCCAAATGTCTGAATTAAGCTTCGATTCCTACCTAACTAGAGGTGTACACATCTCAGATACTGCACTCTTTTCTATTGCCATCCTGGGATCAATTGACCTTGGGATCAAGGGCAAGGAGTTAGGTAACAGGGAGCCAAATGGGGTTCAGGAACTGGGGGCTTGATTGTAATGTTGGGGTCCAAGAAAGTTAAGGAGTAGAGTTAAACTGGGCTCCCTAGTCAGGGCTAAGGAAGCTAGCCTTGGGTAATGTTCTTTCTCTCGGGGCACAGAGGCTCCTGACCTGACTTCTGGCTTGAGGGCCTCCCCTCTCTCAGAGACTCTCTATCTCTTAGACTCCACGGACAATCCACAGTCCTCTTGGGGCTACTGGGGACGTGGAGATCTAGCCTACTGGATTTTTCTTTCTCAGCTTTTGTTCAGGTTCCAAAATTATTCTCTTGTCCATTTTTAAGTCCTAGGAGGCCCTGAATCCAAGAGCTGAACTCTCAGGTCAGTGGGAAAGCAGGATCTTGGTAGTGTGAAGCCCTTTCCACCATTGTCATTGCTGTAATGTCTTGACCATCTCACCAAGAGGTGAAAATGACCAGTATCAGCTTCCCCATAGATTGCAGTCCCTCACCACCACCTCTCACCCTGGCTAGCATAGATGTCTGAAGGTGGTTCAGTTATGCATCAGGACCCCATTCCTGACATGGGCACATGCCCCTCTCCCAGTGACTTTGTGGTCTACATCAGCAGCAGAAGAGGATCTTTATTAGGAAGGAGAAGTGGCATTCAATGACACCATGAGTCGAGTCCATTTCAAGGCAGCTGCTCTCAGCCCTGGTTGTACTTTAGCATCACATAGAGATTTCAGAATAGGCCAGGAACCCACCACAGACCAACTGAGTCAAAGTCTCCAGGAGAAGCCCAGGGCATCTTTGGTCTGAAGCTGCCTGAATGGTAGAGATGAACAGTGAGGACTGAGGACCAATGATTTCAAAAGGTTTCATCTTCTGGATGTTGTCTCTGGGGTCCTTCCCTTGTCCTACTGGTAAGGCTGCAGAATCTGAAGTTTTCTTTGATGTCATCAAGGGAAACATGAACTTGGACCCTACGGTCCAAGTGCCTGAGCTAGGAAGGGGTAGATGACTCTGGGGAGGAAGAATAGACCCGAATCCCAGAATGATCAGAAAGAAGCTTAGCTACCAGCTGAGGGCGCTTGATGTGGAGAGGTTGAGAGCAGGCCCGTGCCCTCCCCTGTCCAGTGTGCCTGGATGCCTGATGAGAAGACTCAGTTCTGATATGCACAGCCTTTTTTTCTTCCAGCTTTAAGAGCAGAGTTAGGGGGACCTCTTGGGGAAAGGCTCCTTTTAGCGTACTGCATCTCAAATGCAGGGCTCTGCCGTACTACAGGTCCCTCAGCTTGTGCTGAGATCAGTTTTCTGTTGAGACTGTATACATGGGGGACTTGGGGAATAGGGTGGAGGCAGAGTCGGAAGGAGCTTCAGATATCATCAGAAAGCCACAGGGATATGGGGACAGCCACTCTGAGACTGAGTTACAGTTGGGAAATGAAGAATTAGATGGTACAGGTAAGCCAGACATTTGATCATTGCATTGCAAACTTATCAACTGGGAAATTTTTAAAAATGCCTCAGGCTCAGGGGTAGAGTACTTGTCTAGGTGTGTGAGGCCTTAGGTTCAACATCCAGTATTGTGTCTTCCTCCCAAGATAGCCTTGGTGGACATTTAATTTGTTTTATTTTTTTTTTTATTTTTTTATTTTAATTTTAGGAGAGAGTTGATCAGGATGGAGACAGAGATTCATCCTTTGCCTTTGTCCTGCCTCAGTGTCTGAGGTCCTGCCTCTGGAGGGGCTTGGTTGCTGATGTGAGACTAGATATTGGGAACCATTCCAGCCCAGGAGTCACTGGTGTTAACCCCTGGTTATTTAGAACCATCAATACTTCTGGAACCTGGAGTGGTGCACTGGGAAATGCTGCTGAGAATAAGAAGAAAACATTCCAGTCCTAGTAGGATTCGAACAAAAATGGCCCGGGGGGGCAGGCTGCAGGAAGGGAGAGGCTGCTGGTATTAACGCACAAAGAGCTCACTAATGCCTCCCTTTAAGCTGCAAAGAGCTGTTTGCAGATGCAGAGCCATAAGGATGGGCTTGGTTGTATCCGTGCAGCCCTGGCTCCTTGCCTGGGAACGAGCATGAGGCAGCGTGGGAGGAATCAACACTTTTCTCTCATTATGCACCTGCCTCGTCCTGTTATATAAGAACTGGCCTTTTGGAAATGGTAAGCCTCACACAGCTGGTGCTCCTCCTTCCAAGTGGGCTGAGGAGATGGGAAGTGGGACCTGCATGGAGCAGCCTGGGCGCTCTTCCCCTTTCTCCACATGGGGTTTCCTGCCTGCAAGGAGCCCACAGAGGTCCTCTCTGCAGGCATACATTTTTTCCCAACCTACTTGAATAAGGGGTTCAACCTCTCCTCTAACCCGCCACCCACCAGAAGTAGTGGAAGAGAAAAGTTATTAGGACATGGGGGGAAGTAGACCTGTTTAGAAATAATTCTTTGGGAGCGAGTCCAATCTTTGTTGTCAGGATATCAGCAGTTCAGTCAGTAGCAAACACCAAATACGAATCAGCAGCTGCCCACCAGTCCACTTGGCAGAAACCACACACACACACACACACACACACACACACACACTCAGCAGCTGCAGTTCAGTCTGTTCATCAATCACCACACACGAACCAGCAAGGGCAGTTCAATCCATAATAAACCACAATTGGCAGGGGTCCACAGTGGCAAGAAGCCACAGGAACCTTACGAGAAGTTCTTTGGTGAGTTTCTCTCTATGGTGTCACCACATGCGAAGCTCAGCAATGGAGTGTAAGGCGAACCAATACATGTGTGTCACAGTGAAAAATATTGAGATGGAGCAAAGCAAACTATTGCTCCAGCTCCCACTGTCTGTGAGGTCAGACTTAGATTCCTTTATCACGCATCCTTTCATGTGTGTGCTATAGCAAGACAGTCTTTTACCTGTGTGCCCAGCAAAACATCTCTTGACATAACTAACTTTCCAAACAAACCAGAAGTTTCTATTTCACCTCTCCTTCTGCTTAGGACAGTTTATCCTTGTCTGGAAAAGACCTTTATCTCTGAGTGCAAAGACCATTTACAAGCTCACCCATCAATCCTTAGCAATATGGCTGAGGAGTCTGTCTGTTCTCATGGAGGCAGGAAGCAGAGAATGGCTCCACTGAGTTGAGGGAATGAGTGTGCTGGTGGAGGGAAAGTGGTATGGGCAAGTGGTGGCTGCAGGAGGCCTTGCATACCATGCTGATTTTGAACTTTATTGGAAAGACATAGGAGGGAGCCACTGGGATTTAAAAAATCCAGAAGTTTGTCTAGAAGGGAAGAGCTAAGGGCATAAAGTGTCTGGGGTGTCACATGTTGCTGCTGAGAGATTTGGGTGATATTCTAAGAAGCTGGGAACAAAGGAGGGAGTTAAGAAGAGTAGAGAAAAGACAGTGGTCTTAGTGGCAGACTTCAATAAAGGTTTTATTTTATTTTTAATTATATAGATATGTATTTGTCTGTGGGTATATGTGTAGCTGTCTGCAGAGGGCAGAAGTGTCAGACCCTCTGAAGCTGGAATTATAGGTGGTAGTGAGCAATCTGATGCAGGTGCTGGGCATTCAACTTGGGTCCTTTGCAAGAACAATATGTGCACCTAATGGCTAAGCCATCTCTCCAGCACCTGGTTCCTGACTTTTGAGGCCTTAGCTATTGTAGGATAGCTACATACAGATGACCCAACAAGTCCCCCCTTTCCCCACAACATTTTATTGTTAGGCAACTTAAGCATGCAGAGGTGTGTGAAGTCTCCAGTGCCCTCAGTCAACACACTGCCTGGATCTCACTGTTCCCACTGCAGTCTTGTTTCATTATCAGCCTGCCTCCTCATCCTGTTACCCATCCATCAATTAATGTTCCTGATGAACAGCTTTACTGCTCATTTTATTCGTACCATAAAGTCTATCCATTGCAGCTGGATGGCTTTTACTAACTTTATCCCATTGTGCAATCCAGTTTTAGGGCCCCACTCTTCACCCCTGAAGAAGTCCTTCAGGTCTGTCTGTATGCTGTGCTGTCTACTGCTGCTCCTGCCTCAGGCATGAGGCACCTGCCCAAGCCCTTATGGGTTGGTCTGGTCTAGAAATATTCATGTAAATAGAAATGTGTGACCCACAGTCTTGTGTCTGGCTTCTGGCCTCAGTAATGTTGTTGAGGTTTGTGGTGGTTTGAATATGCTTGGCCCAGAGAGTGGCACTATTAGGAGGTGTGGCCTTGTTGGAGTAGGTGTGGCCTTGTTGGAGTAGGTGTGGCCTTGTTTGAGAAAGTATGTCATTATGGGAGCTGGAGAGATGACTCAGTGATTAAGAGCACTGACTGCTCTTCCAGAGGTCCTGAGTTCAATTCCCAGCAACCACATGGTGGCTCACAACCATCTGTAATGGGATCTGATGCCCTCTTCTGGTGTGTCTGGAGACAGTGACAATGTATTCACAAACATGAAATAAATAAATAAATTTTTTTAAAAAAGTGCGTCATTGTGGGGTTGGGCTTTGAGAGTCTCCTCCTAACCACATGGAGACAATCTTCTGTTTGACTTTGGAACAAGATATAGAACTCTCAGCTCTTCTAGTGCCATGCCTGCCTGGATGCTGCCATGCCTCTCATCATGATGATAATGGATTGAACCTCAGAACCAGTAAACTGGCCCCGATTAAATGTTGTCCTTTATAAGAGTTGCCTTGGTCATGGTGTGTCTTCACAGGAATGGAAACCCTAACAAAGATGAGGTTTACTGTGGCTACATCCCCCACCCTCACCCCCATACCCTTCCTCATCCCTAGCCCCACCCCTTACCCCCATCCTCATCCTCATTCCCCACTCCCATCTCCTCCTTCACTCTCACTTTCATCCCCCCCACCCCATCCCACATCCCCTGCCACACCCCTGCTTCATTTTGTAGAGCTGCATCCCATGTGTGGGTATACTGTGGTGTATATATAGGGCTGCCACCAGTCCATGGGCATGTAGATGATTTCTAGTTTGCCTCACATGAATGGTGTGCCTGTGAACCTTCCCACACAAGTCTGTGTGGACTTAGAGAGACCAAAATTGACACCCCTAAATAGACATTGCTAGTAGATTTCCAGGAGGTTCTTCAGAAGTGCCACAGGAATAAGGATGGCTTTACAAAGCAGTTTGTTGTTGTTGTTGTGGTTAAAAAAGGGCATTTTATCTGGTAAGAAGCAGGGCTCTTTTAGCTGGTATCTGTAAAGGAGAGATCTTTTTTTCGTGTAGGATAGACTGGTTTGGCATCTGGCCTAGACAGAGATGCCCACAGGTGATGGCTACCTGGGAGACTTTTTATCTACATGGTAAGCTGCCTTGTTTAGTGAATTTGCCTCCTGCTAACTCATATCCTCACCGCCCCCCACCCAAACTTCCAACTCTCTTTCTGTGTCGTCCACAGGTTTCCACTTCTATGAGTCTTATGCTTTGCATGCACTTTCTGTGTATATAAATACATTTTGTATCCCACCCCCTCCAACCAAGGAATTTGCTTTTTTTGTAGGCTTATAAGGACTGGGGAAGGACTGACCATGTTAAAACTAAAGGGAAGCCCCGCTGCTTGGATACAAGCTATACGCTGGGGCTCAGAAAATGAAAGCCATCATATACACAAGGGAGTGTCAGCAGTTCAGGAGGGAGGAATGGGACCAGGAGGACACAGGACCACAAAACCTGGCCAGTAGCCTGGGAGAGGCAGATGTTAGTTTGTGTCTGGAAGGCTCCAGGGACTTGTACACGCGTCAGCATGACTGGAAGTGCCATGCTGGAAGGTTATTGGCTGTGTGTATGTAGAGTCTGGGCTCCTGAGGAAATTAGTCCGATTGTTGGGCGACAACCCTGCTTCTGAGTTGGAGGAGAAGTGGGCAGATCAGATTGGTGACTGGATGCATTTGTTCATTGTTAAGGAGGAAAGGACCCAGGGTCCTTTGCCCACAGTCCTCTGAGCACTCCCTGTTTTTAGTGACAAGGCAGCCTCCCCCCTTCTGGCTGTCTTCGCATTGCAGACCTGTGTGTGACTCTCAAGGTTAGCGCCATGGGGGTCAGTCCTGTTTAAATGTTGATTACAGAGACGGTGGGAGCTGCTCAGATTTCTAATTAAGATTAAAGAATGTACCCAGCTTATAAATGGTTCTCAGGAATGTATAATTTGATTAGCCTGTTTTCTCCAGGCGTTTTAATTTCTGGATTAGTGAACGTGGCCTCTGACTACAGGTGGGACAGCTTGCTCACTACACGTAAAGTTTGGGGCCTTGTAAGGTATTATGGGGGTGTCAAGGAGGCCACTGGGCTAGAGAAAGCGAGTAAGCCCTGGGTGAGTGAGAGCAGGCTAGACTACTACTGTTTTTTCTTTTCCTCCTCTCTCTCCTCACTTGTGGAAGAGGGTGAACAACGCCCTAGTACAAGATCAAAAAGGAACCAAAATATTGATCAGAAAGCAAATACGCTCACCTGGATCTCATTTACATTCATTTATTCCTATTCAAAGGCATGAGGGATGGACATTCCCCCTCCAGTATTCAGAGCCCTTTCTTCTTTCTCGTTTGGAGCCCAGTTATAGCAACTGTTGCTGAGTGTGTGTGCGTACACCATAAAGGCTGGGGCCTGCCACAGAGTCTGAGACCTATTTCGGGGGGCTGAAGCTTGGGCATCATGACTTGACGGGCAGGTGGACTGCAGGCTCTGGCTGCCACAAGAAGTCACTCCATTATACAGGAAGCCTTCTAGTTTCCAAGACAGCCCCATCCTTTGGTATAGCTGCATTCTGACTTCAAAAGAATCTTTAAAAACATTTATTTAGAGAGAAGGTATGTGTATTGCACTGTGCACTGTGCATGTGGAGGTCAGAGAACAGTTGGAGGGAGTTGGTTCTCTCCTTTACCCTGTGGGATCTGGTAATGCAAGTTTACAGGCTTGGTAGCCAGGGCCTTTATCTGCTGTGCCATTTCCTTGGCCTCACATCTGGCTTTTTGACACCCTAGGTGCTTTTTATTTCTTGGGTGCCTTTCTCAAACAAACAAATAAATAATAAATAGGAAACAAAACAGATTCTATGACAGCTTTGCTGTACAGGCGACACATTTACATTATGTATTAAAACATTCCATTCTCTCTGAAAGGTCATTTGTTTCCTTCTGGTTCTAAAATAAATTAAAATATTTCAGAGACCCTGACCCAGAGCCTTTGGTGCCTAGTGAATAAGACAGGCCTATCGTGTATCCCAGAGCTCTTGACAGGCGTCATGCCTATCTGCCGGCTGACCCAGCAACAGGTGGCCTGTCTTCTGAGTCTGGCACATTGCCTGTTGTTCTCCCTACAGAGGTCCTGGGAGAGAAACTGAATGTTGTCTTCAGGCTATTGCTGCCCTTGGGTCATCCCTGCAGAGGAGCAGGATGGGTTACTGCTCTAGGCTTCAGCCCCTGAAGGAGACCTCAGACTCTGTGCTAGGGTCTGGCCTTGATGGTAGATTTCAGGCCCTACAGTAGGTCTCATTCTCCATGGCCTCTCTCCACCTTTTAAGGGCCCCGTGTTTCCCAGTGGGTAGGCTTCCTATGTGGCCTTGCCTCCCTAGCCTAGCTCATTTTCTGCTTGAACAAATCTCTCCTCTGCATTTTATGTGCCTGACCTCTGGCTGTGAAGGGGATGGAGGTGGGAATATTTATACGGTGCCCAGCTCCTGGATCTCAAAGTTCCTTTTCAAAGGAGTGGCCAGAGGACTTCATTCTCTGAATTGCTTGTTTTGTGTGTGTGTGTGCGCATGCCTGTCTGTCTGTGTGTATATGTCTATGTGTATGTGTTTGTATGTATGGTATGTGTGTATATGTCTATGTATGTGTATATGCATGTGTGTGTATGTGTGCATGTGTCTATGTGTGTATATGTATATGTATGTATATGTGTGCATGTGTGTGTCTTTGTGTGTGTATGCATGTGTGAGTGTGTGTGTGTGTGTGTGTGTGTGTGTGTGTGCTCCAAGTCAGAGAACCTCAGGCTTCCTTCTCTTGTCTACCTTGAACTATCTTGTGTGGATCACATAAACCCAACAAAGGATCAGGGGTGGTATAGTGTGTATATGTGGCATGTTTGTGTGTATGTGTGTATATATATGTGTGTGATATGTGTATGGTGTGTATGTGTATATGTGTGTATGTGTGAGTGGTATGTATATATGTGTATGTTTGTATATGGATGTGTTTGTGTATGTTTGTGGGTGTATGTGCTTGTGTGTGCATTTATGTTTGTGTGTGCATATGTGTGTGGTATGTGCATGTGTGTGGTATGTGCATGTGTGTGGTGTGCGCATGTATGTGTATGTGTGTGCATGTGTGTGTGATGTGTGCATGTGTGTGTGGTATGTGCATGCATGTATGGTGTGTGCATGTGTGTGCATGTATGTGCATGTGTGTGGTGTGTGCATGTGTGTGTGCATGTGCATGTGTGTATGTGTGTGCATGTGTGTGCATATGCATGTGTGTGGTGTGTGCATGTGGTATGTGCATGTGTGTGTGTGTGCATGTGTGTGTATGTGTGTATGATAAGGGATCATTTAAAGAAACTTTCAGGTACTCTGGTGATTTCTCATGCACATGGGAGTATGAGAATCTGGGTGCCATGGTTTTGGCTTCTTTGCTGCTGTTTCCTTCTCATGGACCAGAGGCTTCTCCCTAACCCTTGTCACTAACCCCTTTATCACTGCTTGAGGTCAACAAACATTATTGAACATCATGTTTGGATTACCAGGCTCAAAGGGGCATGTGAAGTTCAAGTCTATGTTGTGGACATTATCATTTCCACAAAAGGCGGGGATTGCTCTCACCCTATCCCACCCAAGAGCTTGTTTCCTTGTGCTTCCAAGGTGGTACTCACATCTAGCCGCCTCAAACCCTTCCTGATGGCTGGGTCAGTTGTGGGAAAGCAGTTGTGAAGAGGGAGTGGGGAGGATGAGAGGAATGCATGCGCAGAAGAAGATACAATCACGGCCACTCTGGGAGGTGGACTTGAAGGCGCCGCAGAGAACAGGGGGACAGCAGGCCTCCCCTACCCAACAGTAACAACAGCAAGCATGGTGTGTTTGGGGGCGCACCCTGACCTGGCTTCAAGAACTGGTTCTTGCTTAGCTCTTACCCAGAACATGTATATAAACACAGTTGTGCTGTCTAAGAGCCTCTGCATACGGCTGGTCATGACTTCTCATTGGACAGAGTTCC
>JADRCD010128503.1:0-15483 GCA_019843815.1 Montemys delectorum | reverse complement strand
AAAAAGCACTCTTTATATATGCCCTGGAGCAGCATGCTCATCTCTGATTGGCTGTTTGCTCAGGAGCATAATATGCCCGGGATGGCTAGTGACTTGGCGTTCTCTGTCCCTAGGCACATGCGCAGTTTATCTGTAAACTTGGGAGAGCAGCGGATGTCAGCGCCATCTGCTGGCTATCACCGCTCACTGCAGCTTCCTACAATACAGGACTTTAAGAAAGGCATAAATAGCACCCTCAAGAAATACAGGAGAAAACAGGTAAACAGCTAGAAGCCCTTCAAGAAGAAACACAAAAATCCCTTAAAGATCTTCAGGAAAACACAATCAAAAAAGTGAAGGAAATGAGCAAAACCATCTAGAATCTAAAAATGGAAATAGAACAATAAAGAAAACAGAAAGAGAGACAACCCTGGCCATACAAAATCTAGGAAAGAAATCAGGAATCATAGAAGCAAACATCACCAAAAGAATACAAGAGATAGAAGAGAGAATCTCAGGGGCAGAAGACACCATAGAAAACATTGACACAACAGTCAAAGAAAATGCAAAAAGCAAAAAGCTCCTAACCCAAAACATCCGGGACATCCAGGACTCAATGAGAGGACCAAACCTAAGGATAATAGGTATAGAAGAGAATGAAGAATCCCAATGTAATGGGCCAGCAAATATCTTCAACAAAATTATAGAAGAAAACTTCCCTAACCTAAAGAAAGAGCTGCCCATGAACATACAAGAAGCCTACAGAACCCCAAATAGACTGGACCAGAAAAGAAATTTCTCCCGAGACATAATAATAAAAACACCAAATGCACTAAACAAAGAAAGAATTTTAAAAGCAGTAAGGGAAAAAGGTCAAGTAACATATAAAGGCAGGCCTATCAGAATTACAGCAGACTTCTCACCAGAGACTATGAAAGCTAGAAGATTCTGGGCAGATGTCATACAGACTCTAAGAGAACAGAAATGCCAGTCCAGGCTACTATACCCAGCAAAACTCTCAATTGCCATTGATGGAGAAAACAAGATATTCCATGACAAAACAGAATTTACACAATATCTTTCTACAAATCCAGCCCTACAAAGGATAATAGATGGCAAACATCAACATAAGGAGCAAAACTACACCCCAGAAGCAGCAAGAAGGTAATCTTTCAACAAATCCACACAAACCTAATTCCACCTCTTACAACAAAAACAACAGGAAGTGACAATTACTTTTTCTTAATATATTAATATGAAAATAATATTACCAACATATTCTAATCGATTGAAATCCAATATTAGGAATTAGAAATTTGTTGATTGTCATTCAATGGTCTCTCTAATTTGGTAATTGGAGAAATAGGTCCAACATTGTACAATCTATATGCACTTTCAGCTTGTTTGTTTGTCACAGTATCTGGCTATGTACAACATAAGGGTCTCGAAATCTTGCTTCTCCTATCTCAGCCTCTCTATTAGTAGTATTGTTTATTTCATGTCTTTACACTATACTATGGTTTTCAGAACAGCTTATATATTTCAAAATAGTTATATACCCAAAAGAAACATAGAGATCATTAACTAGGGAGGTTGCTTGTAAGAGAACAACAAAGAGTGAGACTGAATACTTTGTCTGATGTTTGTAACTCTGGTATCAAGTTTTAAGAAGAGGACTTTATACGTTACTCTTTCTTTAAGATGAATGCTTTTCCAAATTATCACAGCTAATGAACCAAATTCTTACCCTCACCCAATGTCCGTGCCACCCTCCAAGCAGAACCATTGTTCATTGAAACAGTTGGTGAATGATTTTATGGATAGACCATCTTAATTCTACACCATTTCTTAAATGAATGTAACCTGTTTTCTGTGGACTGAGAATAAAGTCACTCACTCAAGTCAAGTAGCTTTGACTATAGCAGGAAGTCTATATCCAAAAATCGAGCCTACAATTCATTTCTTGGTGTAGCCGAACTATCAACTCTCAGCTTAGCTACAATGGAGGTAAAATCCTTTGGTGATGTGAGGGTCATTGAAGTATAGCCTTATTACAATGAAATCCAATGTCTAAAAATTGTTCTTATATTGGGCCTGTACTAAAGTAAGAGCTAAGATTTTAAACTCTACTAAATACAAAACAAACAAAAAGACTTTATATATTTATGTTCATTTAAGAAAATACCAGTAGTGATGTATTATTTTGAAGTATACAGTTAATATGTTTGGAGTTATCTAAAATTTATATTGAGAAAAATGTATTTTCACTATTGCTTTAGATGAGCATCTACATAAGACTGTTAAATTGATTGCTGTTTTATATCAAACAACTTTTATAATTCTTATTTGTAGTATAATTTTTTATAAATTTTAAGGAATATGACAAATAAGATATTATAGGTATTGAAGGGAGGGTCTCTGGGAGGAATGGGGGTACAAAAGGGAAACAAGAATGTGATTTAATTCTACTTACTTAAAATATGTTTTTAAATGTTAACAAATTTAGATAAATTGAGATCATGTAACTTTTCTCATCATAATGCAATAAAAGTTTAAAAAAAATAGTCGATAGTTCTCATTGACTCCTGAAAGCAGGTTAATTATAGTATTCTTCCTGAGTTTAATTTCTCTATCAATAACACAAACAAAATGCCTATTTAATCAAATTTAAAACAAAGAAAAATTATTTAAATCAAGCTACCAATATTTCTATGCTTAGAAATGGAAACTTTCTTTTTTTATTTATTTTTATTAGACATTTTCTTTATTTACATGTCATATGATATTGCCTTTGCAAGTTTCCTCTCCAAAAAAAAAGAAAACAACAACAACAAAAAATAAAAAACAAACAAACAAAAAAACCCTGTTCCCTCCCCCTTCCATCTGCTCACTGACCCACCCTCTCTCTTGTCCTGGCCCTGGCCTTCTCCTATACTGGCCCCTACACTAGACCCTTCAGAGGGCCAAGGGACTCTCCTCCTGATCACTGGTAGTCCAACTAATGGCGCTATTTAAAAGCCCCATTAAGGTCTTTGTTTTGGTTTATGCCCACTTAAACTTAGCTCGTTTTTTTATGGAAAAAAATCCATTTTCTCAAAGTGGCCTCTAATAAAATTATAGTGTTTTGGATCAAGTAGCAGACCTGATAAAAACATGTAATAAAAGACTCTATGCCTCAGTGTAGGGGGGGGATGCTAGAATGCTTGAGGTGGGAGATGGTAGGTGGGTTGGGGAGCACCCTCTTAGAGGCAAACAGGAGGGTGAATGGGATGGGGGTTTGTGGAGGGTAGACTAGGAAGGGAGACAATATTTGAAATGTAAATAAACAAAGTAACCAATAAAAAAAAGAAATGGATACTTTCCATTTTGCCTTTAAAGAAGAAACATATTTGGTCCTGAAGATAACAAGATGTCATTTGAAATGTAAATCCAACCAAGTGTAGCCTCATATATCAAACTGAAGCTGCACTTATCAACATACTCCAGGGCTTGTCAGCTGAAATCATCTTCCCATACAATTCAGTGACTAAAAGAAGCATATAAAAATAATACTTATGGTAAAGTTAATAAGAATTTAAATGTATTGTAGTTACTGTATAATTTCAGCAAAAGGGAACATTTTCAAATTATACTATTTAATATCTAGTTTTTGTATCAGTAAACTTACTTTAAATTTTATATGACTATTTCAAGTACAGTGACATTTTTGATACAATTTATGATGCTATATTTACAGAAAGCCACGTCAACATTTATTTCTAACATTTCCAATGTTATATTTTGTAGTAGAAACCCAATAGATTATAATCCAAAGTAAATTAGATATTCTGATTTTGTTAAGGAAATGAAAATTTTAGTATGTACTAATTAATATTTTTATCAGAAAATTATAACTTACATGTACAAAACACCAGATATATGATTTTAGTTTAAATTTCAGAGTACTTTAGAATGTATTTACATGTGGCAACCGAACGTTTTTTCTCATTTTTTTATATGTATACTTTTTTTTACTGTCTATTTAAGTTTAACAATTTCATCAAAAT
Organism: Montemys delectorum; assembly: GCA_019843815.1. Taxonomy (NCBI): domain Eukaryota; kingdom Metazoa; phylum Chordata; class Mammalia; order Rodentia; family Muridae; genus Montemys; species Montemys delectorum. The sequence continues at coordinate 11,458 of JADRCD010128503.1, read as the reverse complement.
TGTAAAGCAAAGGTTTAGATGAGGTACAGATTCATGGTTGGAATTTATGGGTCTATAAAATACACACAGAGGCCCCTAATATGTATTTTTACATATCTGGATTTCAGACTTGAAAGTGTTTTTTGGGAAGAATACCAAATTTTGCCAAGCATAGAGATTTGAACTGAGAAAATTATAAGAGAATCAGTCAATGTTACACACATCAGTGATTTTATGTGGCAATAATTATCCATGTTAGTAATGATGTGTGCTGATGATCATGTATATCATTAGTTACATTTGTCAGCAATCATGTGTGTCAATGATACTCCAAATAGTTTCTACCAAGGCTGACTGTTATCTATCAGACCTTAAGGTGTGTCAAAAATACCAGTAATTTTTTTTTAGTCATGAAAGCATGATTTCTCTCTTCAATATGAGATACTCAGAGCATTTAGCCTTTGAATTATTGAAGCTGTGAGGTTCTCCCCTTAAAACACCTCTGTGAGAGATTTTCAAAAGCTATACATAATTTTTTATAGAAAATGAATTCAATTTTTGCTTGATTACTCTTTTTAAAACACATATACATTGCTACAGTTAGTCTTCCAGAATTGGTTCTGTGTGTTCTTCATTTTATAATGGTATCCTAATGGTGCAGCTACTGGGATGAAAAGCGGCCATGTACTTTCCATTGGGTCAAATAGACTTCACATGCTCAAGAACAAGTGGTGGCAGAAAAGAAAACAGCTGCAAGTGGTTTTGTATCTCCTAGAATGACTGGCAGGAGCTAATATCTATTTGTCAGGTTTAGATGATCTCCTCCAGGTACTCTCATTTTGGGTTTCTCTTTTCTTTGTTACTTCTTTATACCAAAATACTGACAGCATGAAACTTCACATATCTCACAGCTGAAGTAGAAATAAGAAATGAATATTAATGCTCCCCTTCAGCAGATGGTAGTAAAAGAGGAGTTTCTGAACAATGAGTCTGAATTTACTTAGTTGAGGGTCTTGTTCATTCATGAGGCAGTTATCTTCCAGTGCATTGTGATTCTTTATCAAAGTAGGCAACTACTCTTATCTCAATAGAGAAGAAAGAGATGTTGGGCATTGGCAACTTCTTTTGCATAAGTCACTTTTCTCCACAGTTTATTCTCCCAGCAATCTGTTGGCCATGCCTACTATGAACATACAGGGAATGCTTATAAAGTATACATTCACTGAGGTAGCTGTTCCCTATTATTGCTAGAACATTGTTAAATCTAGAGGGCCATGAACATCATGAAAGCGATCAAATCCTTGCCAAGTGAAAGCGCCCACTCCAGGTAAGAAGAATGGTGGCAAAAATACTCCAATAAGGAAGTGGAGAATTAGAGATCATGTCAAGATATGAGAACTGACATGAGAGATTTTATATTCATCCTAAGGAGCTTGAGTTATTTTCAAGAAACAGAACATTTCTAAGATTTTGAGATTTAAAAAATTGAAGTGACAACTTTCTTTTAGGAATATTATTTTTATTCTAAAGAGAAAATGGATTTAAAGGGCCATGGCTGTACATATGAGCAGGAGGTGGTATGTATGACTCAGTGGTGCATGACCAAAGCACAGAACACTGCATGCTGTATGTCTCAAAGCAGAGATAATTTCAGAGGCAGGGAGAACAGAATGGAATCTGGCCATGGGTGTGCTACTATTTCCTGGGAAGAATACAATGGATGAAATCAAGAAAGAGTGATTCCTTGTGTCAAAACAGCTTACAACTCAGTAGGAAATTAGGCATTTAATTGAACTGAAATTGTGAAACTTAAGAATTTTGATAGGCACACTTAAGAATAATTGACAGGAAGCATGGAACCAGAGTCCTATAGTCTTGCCAACTTATTTGATAAATAATATACTCCATGTTTACTTCTGGGCCTTCTTATCTTCTGTTTCTACCCACTGACATTGAGCTATTTTATACACACCTGGAAACAGCTGCTTTGTTACCTAAAGATACTTTCCAGCCCATTCATCTGAACCACTTTTCCTACAATCTCATTCTGAATGTAACTGTTTTCTGAGTGAGTGTGCTTCTGAAATGATGAATACAGCAGTCTGCAATCTTCAACCACTCTATTGTGTGGTGATATCTGAAATCTGGAGACTAGATAGTGAGAAATATATGGAAAGAGGTTAATGCAAACAGAAGCATCCCTCATGGTTTTAGCATTTTGCTTGGCAAGACTTGTTCCATACATGATTAGTGTCCACACAGTTTGTGGAAACAAGCATAACACACAGGATGTTGTTACGTAGTTGTCTATACTCATCTTTCATATGTCTCTTTTGTTTGAAGTCATCCCTTAGCCACTCTGTGATTCAGTACAGATTATTTTTCGTTACCCTGCCACTTTTCGATAGTGGTACCCGAGGCAGTTCTGGCATCTCTCTGCTCTTTCTTTCTCACCTATATACAACTTTTGATAACTGGGAAAATGTATAAAAAACTATAGCTATTAACTCTGGAAGGCATACAAGCCTTATCTTGGTAGGTAGATAAAACTTTATTAACTGCCATCAGAAGTAAATAGGCATTTTTTAATGGAACTGGATTCATTCATTATAAAAATATTTAGTGCTGTGGGGATTGGGCTTATTGTGCCCCTCCACTTTTTGATGTTATTTACTTATGATCATGGCTGCTTCTGTGTAAACATTATATATATCAAAAATCCCATTGCATTATTCTGTATCATATTCTAAACTGAAAGGCTTTATTTGTTACCAATGATTTGATATTAATGAACTTGTGTGGGAAACATTGAAATTACTATAGCTTTGGAGCAATAAGATCAGCTATTAATAAAGTTTACCATAAAATAACTGTTATTTGTGATTTGTAAATATTTGCAGGTAAATTAGTATTTTCTAAGTCATATAAAATATGTTAGTATTTTGTCTACAACATTCATTGACTAAATTAATTTCTAGTTTTTTCACAATGTTCTCAAACATATATAGAATATTCTTAATGAAATAAAACTTTCACTTTTCTGCAAAATCAGTCTTTTTGTAAGAAATTGTGAGCTATACTGCTGATAGAGTAATGGATTATAGAATTGCATTTAAGAGGAATTTTAGGAATTAGTGCTTTTATAGTGATAAAATCTAATAATAAAACAAAGCAGATATCTTTTTAAAGATGAGATATTGGACAAGAAGAAACATGCTGAAATACCAGCAGCTTGGAAACTAGAAAGATTGTTTTTATTTGTAACTATTACAAAAATGTTTCTTAGGCTTCAGTTCCCTAAACATTTGAAGCAAGAATGTGGGTGTGTTACACAATCTTTAGAAGTTCCCTTCTAGTTTAAAAGTCCCAAATTTAGACTACTTAAAATGGAATTTCTAAAGTCTTGAGTAATGAGTGTCAAGGAAGGAAGTGAGCTGTTGAATAGCATGTTTATTCTTTGGCATTTGAGTTAATAGTCTGCAGATATCTGATAGGTACATTGATAGATGATCTAATTAATTCTTAGGTACACTGTTTATTTATATTTATTAACGTAAGTGACAGTATTATTGAAAAGAACATAAGTTTGAGAGAGAGCAGGAGGTTGATACCATTTGGAAGGAGAGGTACTAGGCAGTGAAGTAATTACATGTTAAATAAATATAAGGAGAAAAGTATAATAGTTAAACTTTGGCAGTAGCAGATCAAGGAATGACAGTCATACAGAGAGAAGAGAGACATAGAGAGGATAAGAGGGAAAAAAATGGAAAATGGAAGGAGAGGAGTAGAGGGAATAAGAGAGAAAAGAAGAGGAAGAGAGAGAACAAGACAGAAAGATAAGAGGAGAGGAGAAGGAAAGAGAAGAGAAGAGAAGAGAAGAGAAGAGAAGAGAAGAAAAGAGAAGAGAAGAGAGTTGGGAGTAATGTCATATTTTAACTATACAGATCACCCATTGTCTACAGTATATAGTGGAAAAGATGCTCAAAGAGTCATGAAATCGAGAGCAGAAAGAACATTATGAGTAAATCCTTCAGGACTTCTAGCTACCATCAGCTTTGAATCAAAGTTTTCATTGGTATAATAGGCATTTTTCAAGTTGTGACATAAAGGAAGATACTGAATCTTGACATTGAGTCTAAAGCAAAAAGCAAACAAACAAAAAACACTGAAGAAATATCATTACAGTAATTCTTTCTTACCATATTTCAAAGTCTTTTCTATACATTTTGTAGGCTAATATCTTATTGTACATATCTATATTTATCTATATTTATGTATATATGTACATGTGTTAATTTTATTTATGAAGAAGTACTGTAATTTTCATGTTTCTAAGTAGAATGCTGTTTTCATATTGTACTATTTTAAAAACCAAATTAAAAATATTGATAAAACTTTTCAAAACATAAACTGATATTGATCTCAGTCTTAAGATAATAGAGAAAAGTTAAAGATATAATGAGAACAGGGCAAACTATGAGAAAATAGCCCTCTATGATATATTTTATATAATTAAATTTCATGTATATATGTACATATACATTTATATATATTACCTTGGTCTTATTTTCTCTATAGAAAACATTATATTTAAACAAAAGATGACAGACAACACATTATCTTGAATTGAATACAAATATAGTGATATCAAGATTGTAGTTATAGAATGCTTACGGAAATCCAAAACTTGATTATTCCCAGTAATAAGCATTTGGGAGACATGAAGGAAGCTGATGTAGCACAGATGATACTAGAGTAAAATTTTTGAGAGATATTTATAAACTCTTTAAAATGATACCCTTTGAAATCACTTTATGAGCAATCATTTCTCATTAATATGGCAAAAAAAAAAAAACTTTAGACACAGGGCAAAGATAAATGCATTCCTTAGGTATCCAGTTCCCCTTGCTCCCGAAAGTATTCTAAAGGACACTATCTTAGGTGGCATTTAGAAATAGTGTGTATTCTTTACTGAAGTTCATTGTAAAAGAACTCATAGAACACACATACACACACACACACACACACACACAGTATACAAGTTATACCTATAAAATCCAATGTTTCTTGTGTCCTTTTGATTTTGAAAACCTGTTTCATACTTGTCTTTGCTCCATAATAATAAATGTATTTTAATATGCTCATCATGTTTTTACTGGTTGTATAAAAGACATTTACCTCTTCGACTATCAATTGCTGCACCTCATTTCAGATAATGGTCAAATTCAATTCTACTTAGAGCTGAAAGAGTGCTCGTAATTGAACTTCTTTGATATGCAAAGGAAAGCTGCTTCCATATCTCCCCTTCTTACATGGACTATAATCTGTGCACATGATAATCCTCTGTCTTTTGCCCATAGCTACTTTCCAAATGGGAGAACTGCAGTTCACCTTAGCAAGAGACAAATATTTCCACTTTCCCAAAACCGTTATCTATTATACTACAGATAAAGCAGGGTATAAACCTGAGCCACTGGCAGCAAACCATCAGGAGAACTGTATCAGGAGTCTTCCCTGAATGAACCAGAACTCAGTTGAAAACAACTTCTGAAATACTCAAAAGGAGAGAAGGGAGACTGTATTAACTAATTTGAGCATAGAAGGGTGGATATTAATCAAAACACCATCTTCCTCAGCCTGTTTTCTCTATTCTTATTCCTAATGCTGTTTTTTTTTGATAATTTAATACATGATCACTGCATCTAAATCATTCCTGCCATCTTAACCACCTCCAGCTACTCTCATGCCCTCTGCTCAAAATTTGTGTTCTTTAATTATTATCAATACATATATCTGTACATACTTGTGCTATGTATGTCTGTATATACGTACATATAAACATTCCATACACATGCATATGCACATGCACATGCATGGACCACATGAGTTTGACCAAACTATAAGGGAGTGCTACCATGAAGAACTAATTTTCCAAGTCTGAGTTTCTATTGACCGAGATTTGCTCTTCATCTAGAACCTTGTGGAAGTTTCCTGTCCACTCTGACATGCAAATTAGTGTTCTCATCATGTAATTGTTGCTCAAGCAACCATAATGTTGAGATACCATAGGTGTACTTTCCCTTTCATGTCTAAAGGACACTATATAGCGATAGGAATGCACTCTCTGTCTCTTACAATATTTGCACCATCTCTTCAGTGATTTTCTTAAAATCTTAGGTGCAGTGGTTCCATTGTAGATATAGCAATCCGTGTTTAATACCCACATATTCAAGGAATTTCTGAATCTTGACATGCTGTAGCTTTTTGAAATAGATTTTATTTGTTCTAAAAATATTTGGCAAGGTTGAGAGCTACAGGGTTTGATAGACAACACAAAATTAATCCATGTTCTCTTTGTACCTTTTGTATTTTCATTTGTTATATTTGTCTTTATGTTGTTATTTTCTCAGTCACTTGTTTTGATTTTCATTTTTTTCTTTTTTCTTTTGACTGAGGGAGAAAAAAGATAAACAATATGAAATTGGGTGAATGGGAAGGTGGGGAGGATCTGGAAGGAATTAAGGGAGATGAACTATGATTAAAATATATGATATGAAATAGTTTCAATTGAAAACTGAGTTAAAACTGTAGTAAAATTAAATACATATCTATGAGACAGAATCCTCATTAAATACATCATTTTCACTTCATCTTATAAAATAACATATTGCATAATAAACACAATCCACAGAAAAATATTAAATACTTAAAATACAATTAGAAATTATATTGGTTTAGAAAAATGGCAGTAGTAGGTTCTTTTCTTGCTTCTACTTCTCCAACCATGGATACCCAGCTTTACTATTGCAAAGAACATACATTATTCCCACTGGGTGGACATTTTTGTAACGTGGAGGCTATCATAAAAGTCCATTGAATGTCAAAATGCAGAAAGTACATGAATATGGAATTCTTGATCTGAATTGATTCATCTGTAATATCACTTTTATACCTAAGTTTAAGGAAAATCACTGAAGTGCAGGTAAGATGTTGACTTCAGGTTCTATAATGCAAACAAGGACAACGGCAGTCTCTTATCTTCCTCTGATCATTGGAAGAGGTTTTACTAATTAACTGGGGATTTTGTTGGTTTGTTCGTGGCTCTTGAGAAGAGAATGTTCATTCTGTTTGGAATGCCTCCACTAAACACATACACTCTTTCTCTCTTACTCTCTCTTTGAGTCTCTCTCTCCATAAATATGTACATATATACAAATATATGTATATATTTACTTTATTTTATAAACCTACTAAATATATACATATATACATATATATGTGTACATATGTACATATGTATATATGTATATATTTAGTAGGTTTATAAAATAAAGTTTGGCTTAAAAAAATATCCTTAGTGTACTTCATTTGTCTTAGTACAGACTCATGGATATTTATTTTATAATTTGTTTTTACTTTAACATTCATATTTATTTTATAATTTGTTTTTATTTTAACATTCTTTTCTAGCTCACAGTGCTCTACTTTGGGGATTGGGAATGCTTTCATAGCTATCTTCTGTGTCTATTTGATATAACTTTTTATTGTGTATAATATGTTCAGCTTTGAAAATATATATGTACTTAATATAATTTCTCAAATTTTAAAACTCCAATTAGAAGGCACACTTGGGTTTTATATGTACTCCATGGCAGACAATGAAGAACACAGCACATAGTTTAAGCACTTGAGTGATATATTATTTTTTTTGATTAAGACTTCACAGTATGTTCTTTATAGTTACAAAAGTACGCCATATTTGACCCAGAAAGTCTCAGCTTCTTATACTGAAAATATGATTTTTTTAGCAATAAGCCTTAATTGTGTTACCATATATAGCAAAGAAAGTCAGAGTTGTATAATTGCTGTTAAAAATCTCCCCATAATTGTCTGTATGCTTTATTTGGAAAAGCATATTGAACTGTGTATAATGTAAATGTATACTCTCTTATAATACACAGTCCATTTAGTAACAGAATTTGATTTTAGATTATACTGTCATCTGTTCCTTGTATTAACCATTATAAATCAATTTATTCTTGCTACTTTCAATTTATCAGTTCTATTATTTATATTTATGATGAATTCACAGTCAAATAACAAATTATATAATATTTTATTTGTTAAATGAAACATAGCTTATGACAAGACAAGCTATTAATTATTAAAATTATGATACTGACCTCATATAGAATTTTGTGAATTTGTTCATTTTAATCTCATGGCTGTTTTTGACCATAGCCTTTGATTTTGAAAGTTAATGAACATAAAACTTTAAAGTAAAGCATTATAAACATAAGGTGCTTTTATTGTGAAGACTTTTTGTGGTCCATCAAAATGATATCATAATTAATATTCTCTATAGTAAATTTAATCTTTATTTAGTGTAACTCTGTGAAATAGGCCAGCATATACTGTCTTTCACTTATCATCTGTGTAATGAAATTTTGTATGTCAATTTGATGCCTAATGTTTATAATCTACTTCAATGGTCACATAGAAGAATCCTCTGAGAGTCCTGTCTGTATGTTTCCAGTGAGGTTTTACTGAAAAGGGGGAACAATTGAAGTGTGGACATTACAACCCATGGGTTTGGGTCCCAGACTGAATGAAAGGTTCAAAGAGGAAAGTAAACTGGGTTCCTGTATTCATGTTTCTTTAGGCTCATTGTGACAAACTGCCATGACTTCTTGCTTTGACAGACAGCGAGCCAAAGTATAACCTCCTTTGAAGTTATGTTTTTTCAGGCATTCTGTCATAGAAACGAAAAGAAGTAGCTAACACATTTGCACTGTTCTCTAGTTCTTATGCTTTTATTTTTTCAAACATTTAATTTTCTACATACAGGTTCTCTTTGCTGAATTTTTTTCCTTTCTGTTTGTAAGTTCTTTCATTCATGAGAACAAGAAACTATTTCTGGGTTCTGTGTTCCCTGGGGGTGGGGGTGGCTCCTACAAAAATACTATTTTAGGTTTATTGAGAAAACAAAAGACAACTTTACTGAGTATTGCTCGTAAATACTATGTATATATGAATTACATTTAAAGGTTCAAATAAAGGGATCAGATTATTTTTGTGTGTGTGTGTAACTCCATAAACTGAATAGTTCCATCTTATCCTATGGCATAGTTTCAAGAATGTGGCCCCTAAAGTTGTTACCAGAAACCATTCCATTACCGTTCAATCTTATTCATTGAGCCAGAATCTCATAAAACTTAGGGCTTCTTTTTTGCTATTCTTGCTAGTAAGTTTGCTCTAAGGATCCACTATCTCTTTCTGATGATAAAATTATGAGGACCACCCAAATATGAGGACCACTCTTATTCTGGACCTCACACTTGCAGGTAAAACACTTTATACACTTATGAGTCATCTTCTCAGACCCTAATGAGACATTTTCAACAATTCATCATTGTGGTCACAACTATCTGGATCTAAGGTGATAAAAATTTATCAGCTGCTGCAATTAATTGTAACAAATTTGATTGCTTTGTGGATTTTATCACCTGCACTATCAAGAAAGACAGCATGAAATTTCAGGACTGAAAATTTCAGACGAATAAAATAGTTTTCTATTTTATTTTCTGAAATAGCTATTTGGACATTAGACTTTACATTCAATCTTACTCTTGGCAATTATTTTTATCTGTAATATAAAAATGTTTTATCTAAGCTACATAAAATTTACAATGTTTTAAATCCAAATTGTGTATAAGGACTCAGTTGCAGAATCTGCAGTTCATTAGGAGGCAAAAATAATAAAATCATAATCTTGATAATATCTAAAATATATACATATATCATAATAATTAAATAAAAATGTTACCATATTAAAATAGAGTAAAATATTTATAGACATAGAAACATAAAACAATCAATGATTGAATATCCATACTATTTAAAATACTACATACATTTAATGTTAAACAACATAGGATTCTTTGGTTTTGTTTCTTTCTTCACTTCCAAGGATAACTGTCATGCTAATAATTGTAGGTATTATCTATACATTAAAACAGATATTTCATACATTAGTGATAGGCCTTGCTGTCCCAGTTGCCTGGATCACTGTCCTAGCCTTTCACTTTTGTGATGAATGTTGCCTGTACCCCAGCCAGTTCATAGGTAAGCCCCCAGTGCTAACTTGGGCATCTTCCTAGTAATAAGTCTTCAGTCATTTCCTGCTGGCAAATCTCAGTTTGCAGTCTTTCACTAAATCCTGTAACTTCATATAATAGGACCATAACTTTTATAGTAAGGGATAAATATCATTGTGGAAAAGGGTTATTTGTCCTATTTTTTTTCCTTTGCTTTGGTGCCATATCTCAGCTCTAGGGGTAATATGATGCTCTGTGTATCTGCTGATACTTTTCTCATAGATTCCTCTATTGTCTGTAGCTATTCCTCTGTTTCTTGTTAATAGTCCTTACAATTAAACATTCATTCTTTAAAAATTATTCTGTGGTTTCTTTGATCATTTTCTCTTGATCACTATGGTACTTAAGCATATTTATACTTCATAACATCTCTCACAATTTCATTATCTCTACCAGAAAATACAGAAAGTAATTAGGGCTTTGGTAATATATAAAATGCTTTCATGTATTAAAAACTGAAAATCCTATCAATATAGCTAAAGAGCAAAGTTTTCAAATTCAATTTATGCACACTGATCTTAATATGTACTGTCTTGTCATGGCATTAAGCTATTCAATTCTATAACACACGAGATAATGTGAATACATAGATAATGTCCTTCCATGACTACTGAGCGGGAGAATGTTTGTAACTTGTTAAAAGTTTTACATGCATCAAGGAGGAAACTGGATATTAAGTTGAGCTTTTTGGATATTAATTTTATTGTTATTACAATACTGTTCTTTTCTCATAGGCCTTGCACTCTTTGCATGTTATGAGACGAGGCAATAAAAGAGAAAATAACCAATTTTTTCATTAGTTTTTGTAAATATTTTATTTCTTCCTGATTCATGTTTCTTTATGTTGGATCTCCCTTATCTTTGACCTACTTTCATTACTAGAAAAAATAATCAATATAAAATTCTTTCTCTGCCATTTTTCCACAAGTTGGATTGATAGAATGCATTTTAATGTAATATATTAAAATATTGATTTTGATTCTGTCTTTGGCATATTATAATTATTGCAGATTATTTTATGCAAAGTACTCCCAACATTTTCTCAGTTTTCTCTGACAGTGATCATTACTATGAAAACAGCATTTGTGATGAGAATCCATTACACTGAAGCTTGGGAAACCAATGAACTTTCATGTCAGCTGTGTAGCTATTTTCTTCCTGTTTTGTGGTTTAACTGAGGCTAGCTGTGTAGTTGGAGTTACATGAGGATTAATTTAATTAATTGTAGTGTTATAAGACAAGAGATGGCATGACCTCAAGATAGACAGAATGAGGAACAGCTACTCTTGAAAACTTTAGGCTGTAAGGTGTACATTTGGTAG
>JADRCD010128501.1:0-16432 GCA_019843815.1 Montemys delectorum | reverse complement strand
AAAAAAAAACCCTCAACCTAGAATTTAGGGGTGGGTAGGTGGACCATACTTAAGAAACAAAGAAATTCTTTTTTTGAAGAAAAAAAAAAAAAGAAACACTTTGAATTACAAGGTACATTGGATCAGAAAATCACAAAGCCCTTTCATAACTTTTCCCATGCTGGGTCACAGTTTATTCAAGAGACATGGGGAGGGGCCAATGAACCTTGCTAGTTCCTACCTATGAAACCATCACTTCATATGGGGAATGTGGAGAAGGGTGAATTCACTAGTCTCATTTTATTTAGGAGGGATTTATTAGCATAGTCTAAGATCCACCAGTAAGCACATATTCTCATTCCTATGCTTGCATCTGATAAATGGCTAATACTATATTTTGATTTTGGAAACTGTGCCAACTCTTAGTTCCTCTTGGACAAAGGTCTTTCTGGCTCTGGTCTTTTTGTTCCTCACTTGGGAATGTTTAATGTCCTTCTATGTTAGTTCACGTTTTACTTACTTTTCCATTATTATAGCAAAACATCTTACAGAAATACCCGATTAGAGGAGCAATTTGCTTTGGGTCATGGTTTTGAAGGGTTGCTGTGCATCATGTTAGGGAAGGCATGCTGGAGGGCTCCTTTGGTGATGCTCATCACATGACAACAGACCAAGAGACAGGGAGACCTAGGATGGAACAAGATCTAGGCTATAACCTTAAAAGGCCCAACCATAATTACCTACTTCTCCACCTGGGTCATTTCTCCTTCAAGGTCCCACCACCTCCCAAATGGCCCTCTAACTAGAAAGCAAGTATTTAAAACATGAACCTTCAGGGGTTATTTCAGTTTGACCATAATTCTTAGTTTTCCATTACAATAGCAAAATACCTGAGACTGATAGTTTATAAGGAGAGAAGGTTAATTTGGTTCACAGGTGTGTGAGGTAGGGTTCTGAGGAGGAACAAAAGTGGTAGAGTATATATGTGGTATAAAATTGTGTTTATTAGACTGGTGGTTCAAAAGAAATGGCTATCTCAACATCAGAAAAGCAAGGAGCTGCTTAGTCCATGGGTTAGGTCCTCAACAGTCACAAACCTGGCCCAAGGCTCAGAACTCCCTGCATAGCCACTGCTATTGAGTCAGTATTGGGAGAGCTAAAGAGGCCATAGTGTGGTGTCAGTGGAGCATAGCCACGGGATGCATAGCTCAGGAAGAGGAGGCAAAAGCAGGCAGGCACACATCACTCACTCCTCATGCCTATCTAAGGTACAACGTGGAAGGCACAATCCACTCTGAGAATGAGTCACCCCCTTCAGTTGGTAGATCTGGGTTGGTCACTTTCTGCTGTCAATTTGGCTGATTTAAAGTCATCCAGCAGACAGCGGTTGGTGAGGACATTTGCAGAGAGGTTTAGTTGAATAACACCGGCATCCATTGCTTTTCTTTTTCCTGACTTTAAATACACCATGACCCAGCCACCTCACACTGCTGCTGCCACGCGAGGACCCCTTATCACCATGCCTTTCCCGCTATAAGAGTCTATACCCTCAAACGAAAGTCCAAAGCAGCAGAGCAGGTGGCTAGGAACTGAAGTCCCCGAAAGCATTGCATTGGGTACTTTTTTCATGGCTATCATCAAAGTGGCATGCTGATGGAAGCTTTACGAAGGAAGTTTATTTTCGCTCATACTTTGAAGGCATTAGTCCATCATGGTACACAGTACCTCAGGATGAGACCATGTAGTAGTGGAAGCCTGTTCAGCAAGCCATACCCAGGAGGTAAAGATGGGAAAGCAAGAAGCTTGGGTCTCAGTATTTACTCCAAGGGCACTCTCCCGAGTGACACAATTTCCTTCCTCTAGGCACCATCTACGAAGGGTCCACGTCTCATCCTAATAATGCCAAAATTTCAATACTCGGGTCTTTGGGAGAATAGTCAAGTTTCAAGCTAGTGCCCACTGAAATCCTTTGGGGTACCCGAAGTCTGCGCTAGCAATGACAAGAACTCTATGCTCCTAAGAATCCACAATTAAGGCTTCAAACGTTTCTTCTCCCAACCTCCTCGCTTGTGAAGGCGAGGGAGTCATCTGAGCACTCTGACGCGTCCCTGTTAGCTTGCCTGCCGACAGTCCCACAGAACACACTTCTGCCACGACACGGAATTCTCTCCACATCCGAAGGACGAGACCCATGTTGTTGTGGTTAAGCAAAGCATGTAAAATGAAGTGAACATGATGAGAAGAGAAAATGTCAGTTCCTTAGAAGGCTCCATTCCATACTCACAACATGACAAATTAAATATGCAAATGCTTTTGCTCTTTGAACCAATCCTTTGAAGATGAGATTCCAAAAATATCTATAAACTGAAGCCAGAGGACATAGCTTCTGGCCATCTGAATAACAATTTTGCTGCTGAGGAAAGGGCAAACAGTAAATAATTTCTTTTCACTTAATTCTAGAGATACAAAAAACCAGGACTTTTACATTTATCTCTAAAACACTGTCCAAAAATTGTCTGGCTCTAGGGAAAGATTTTTAAATACAACCAATAAATAACAAAAGGGAAGAACACTCCAAAGATTGGTTTTTATACTTATTTTGAATTCAAGATGTATTCTCTCAGGAGAGGGGGTTAGGGAAGAAAGAATAAATGTTGAAGTCCATAGACCTTTCCCACGGGGACAAACTCTTGGAGATAATGGGACAGAAAGGTTTGACAGGTCTCCCCAAGGAGAAAGCCAAAAAGCCCTTTAAGCAGTTGCTGCAGAAATCGAACAGCAAATTGCTAAGATTTCTCAGCCACTAAAATTCTAGGAAAATGAAGCAAAATTTGCAAGTAGCTAATTCTGACTTCAGGTCTTATATTGTTCTTGTTAAATGCCAAGGAGTATATTATAATGACAAGAATACTTTACTATGTATAGCTATGTTTCCAGTTACACATAAATATTTAGTAGATTTAATACATACTACCTGGCATCTCTGCAACTACTAATTTAAATAATTAATTAGAATGCCAAGCATGAAAGTACTATTAAGATCAGTGCCGTTACAGAGGACATTTCTCTGTTTCTGTACCCACAGATTCAGCGAAGCCCTGGAGAGTCTGTATTGAAGAAGTCTCTGGCAAAGGATCAACACTGATAGATCAAACAAACATTCCATGAACATGGAGGGAAAACCCTCTGGCAAAAGAGAGACGAACCATTAAGGTAATAAAAAATACAGGCTGCTGACCACCAGTGAAAGTGATACATTACTAAGGTATATAATTTTCAGCAGCTTTCCCTTGTCCTGTAGATGCACCCAAGCTCCTTCCCTCAGGAGGAAGAATTTAACACTTTCTCCCTTAACTCAGCTATGTCTAAGACCTTACTTTGAAAGCAAAAGAAGTGAGAGGCCTGCCCTTCACCAGGAGGTCAAAGCAACCACCCAAAGATACCTTCTGACTCCCACTTACTGTCTTGGAAGTGAGCCGCTGTAAGGCCATGAGACCACACGGAAAAAACAAGACCATGAAGCTCCTGTGGTTTGGATGTAAAAATGCCATGCACAGGGTCATGTGCTAGATCACTTGGTCTCCAGCTAACATTATTGTCTGGGGAGTGTCTTAGTCAGGGTTTTACTACCTGGAACAGAGACAATGACCAAGGCAAGTCTTATAGAGGACAATCTTTAATTAGAGCTAGACTACAGGTTCCGAGGTTCAGTCCAGTATCATCAAGGTGGGAGCATGGCAGCATCCACGGAGACGTGGTGCAGGAGGAGCTGAGAGTTCTGCATCTTCATCTGAAGGCTGCAGAATATTGGCTTCCAGGCAGCTAGGATGAGGGTCTTAAAAGCCACGCTCACAATAACACACCTACTCCAACAGGGCCACACCTTCTAATAGTGCCACTCCCTGGGCCGAGCATAGACAAACCATTACAGGGAGGTTGTGGAACTCTTGATTATAGGTATCTAGCTGGAGAAAACGTGTCGCTATGGGGAAAACCTTGGAGTCTATGTCTCGGCCCCACATTCTGTCCCATCTCTGCTTCCAGGTCTACTAAATTATTCATAAGCAACTGTCACATACTCTGGCCACCACCCAGCCTCCTGCTGCATGCAGTAGAGGACTGTATCACCTCACACCCTGAGCCAAAACAAGGATTTCACCATTTAAGCCATTACTTGTCATAACAATGTGACGATTAAAAAAAACAACGACACAACAAAAGCTAATATAGTCAACTGGGACCAAGAATTGAGGTCTTTTCTAGAATGTAGAATGAATCTGATCATGTGCTTCATATGCCTTCTGAACTGAATTGAAGTTTGAAGCTGTGGACTGGAGAACCCTGGGATGCTGTAAGGCCATCCTGGAAGACCAAAATGCCTGTAGGGAAAAGGCTGTGCTCATGAAATTTTAGAAAGGAACAAGGACTCCGTCAGGGTTCATGACAGGAGCCATCCATTTTATACTCTGGCAAAACACTCACTTGAGTTCTGTCTGTGTCCTCAAACTTGAGTGAGACTGAATTTGGAAGTAACAGATCAGTTCCTGGGGTGGCAGAGATTTCACAACAGGGTAACATCTGACTCTGTGTACTTACTGTTCACTACTTGTTACCATTTGTGGTGATAACGAGTTGCAAACAGGGCAGAAAAATATGAATAATGTGCACTTCGGCACATTGTGGAATTAATATAGTGCACAGCCCATTTGTAATTCTTAAGGTTGTTAGTGCTACAGTTAAAGAGCAACAATAGACTTTGCATAGAAACAGTAAAAATGGTGAATTACCTAGGCTGCCCCCATAGGATGCTCTGGGGCCCAACTTTTAGAAACATATGTGAAAGAAGAGTGTCTGAAAAGATAGAAACTTCAAGGTATGCTACTGGAAAATGGTTACACATGGGAAACGTTTTTCCAGGTTCAGTCACAGAGGCACACAAAAACCAAAGAGGCAGCAAAACTTGGCTATGGCATCAATGTAGTATTGCTTTACAAGCATGCAAGAATAAGGGGGATCACGGGAGGTTATATTAGAGTTTCAGAAGCTGTTGAGGTTAGGTAACACATACTATAGTTGGATTCTCTGCCTGCAACTCCTATGCAGGTTGTATATGAAGCTGCAAAGGTGAAGTTTGTTACAATAGAGACTGAGAATGATTTCCCTGGCATTACTAAAGCCTGGACATGTGAAGGTTAATCTTGTTGTTTGTTTTTGTTTTTGTCTTGTTTTTTTTTTAAAGATTTGTTATTTATTATATCTAATTACACTGTAGCTGCCTTCAGACACACCAGAAGAGGGTGCTATGGATGGTTGTGAGCCACCATGTGGGTTCTGGGATTTGAACTCAGGACCTTTGGAAGAGCAGTCACTTGCTCTTAACCGCTGAGCCATCTCGCCAGCCCCAAAGGTTAATCTTAATAGTTGACTTGACTAGACTAAGAAATAGCTAGATTTGAAAAGCACACTTCTGGGTATACCTGTGAAGGCCTATCAAGAGATAATCAGGTTGTATGGTTCTGAATTAGTGAATGAACTGGTACCTTGATGGATTTATATAATATCAGCATTATTCAGAACTGGTGAAAGTAGAAGGGACCCATTTGAGAGACTGGCATCGTAAGTCCATCCTTGCAGGCTGGATCTTTCCCTAGATCTGTTCTATTTTTCCTTTGTCTGGTTCCTGACTGCCATCATAATGTAAGTGCTCTGCTCTGCCGTGCCCTTCCTATCATGACAAACTGACACCTCTGAAACCACATATCAGAATAAATCTTTCATACTGTAAATTGTTTTTCTTGTGTGTTTGGTCCAGGAGTCAAGAGGTGGAAAAGGGAATAGTTCCACTCATTACCACTCCGAGTGACCCTCTAGGAAAATTTTTGCTTCCTGTCCCCACAACTCTAGGTTCTGCTGGCCTAGAAGTTCTGGTTCCAGAGGGGGCAGTTCTCCTACCAGAAGCCACAACAACCATTCCATTGCACTCTGTTTACATGCCACCACAGACTGTCCATGGATTTACTTTTGTCTGAGAAGCAGTAAAGGAGGGGAGGGCTTTTGTGGTCTTTTTCCCCCCATGGTCTTATATTTCTGTTTTTGTAAAGCAAAATACTAATTAACACATGCTACATGATGGAATCCCAGACAGCTGAACGATCAAATGAAACAAGAGTGGCTCCTAGAAGTCAATCATACCACTCCAGGTAGAATGAAGAAAGAGAGCGGCAATGGTGTGGATACAGAGAAAATAGAAGAGAAACTGATGAGTAGGTGTCAAGATGATCAACGTTATTAAGCCCATGACTAGAGCCCATGATTAAAGAGCCTCAGGGAACTTCGGGAATTATACCTCAGAGCCCTCCAAGCCAAGATAGAATGAGTAAATGAGCACACACACACACACACACACACACACACACACACACACACACACACACAAACATACATGCACACACAGAGCTGTTGATGGTTTTCCAGGAGCACTGAGAATTAAGTGCAATGTGTTTCTCAATATGTTCCAGCTACCTCACATCTGGAGAGAGAGGCACATACTGATTGAGGTTTATATGTAAGCTCTGCAGGCCTTCTCAGTAAGCTAGACCTCACAAACCATATCTTTGCCACGGGTACAACTAGACAAGCAATGTCTGTACCTCAGAATGGAAGGAAACTCCACAACAGAAAAGACAAGTAAGAGGGTTTACACTGGGAAGTCATATCTCACTTCTAGATGGCAACATTCTATATGCCGTCAAGTGACAAATTAATTAATGTATCAACGTCCTCAGAAACTGCTAGGACAATAAAGACTGTTTCATGAGAACATAAATTTTATTTGGTAATGAGATAAAATATAATAACCATAGAAGCCTGCAATTTCAAAACATCTGACAAATGAATTACTGTTTTCATGACAGAAATCTTCAAGGTGACAAAAAAGAAACTGAGCATTAAGCAACTTTAATAAAACATTCTGCATACAGTAAAATGAAAATAACTTTAGATTAGAATTTTCCCTTTCTAGTGCTTGTTTCTAAATTGACTCCTTGGTAAATCAACATATGTATTTGACACTAAAATATAATCCTTCAAATATTAACCCCCTAGGTCGTTCCTAATTTTTAGATATTATCACAGCTGTGTTATCAAAAACACATGATTAGCTTCTATTGATTCTATAGGAGTTTCCATAGTTGTATTCTCCCTGCTGTATTTGTACACTACTTAATTCATTTATTAGGTAGGTAATACTACCTTAGAGAAAAAATTCAAGAATGTGATATAATTAGAGGAAAACAAAGTAATGACCACTTGTCCTGCATGTTTTTATTCTTTCAATCTTTCTGTGTCTAAAATGTAACTATTCTAATAAAAACATCCCTAAGAAGCAAAATAGAATCAACATCCAGCTGTGATCATAAAACTTGAGACTGAGGCATGTCAAAAAATATTACAAAAAAAAAATAATCATTTCTTACAATACTCTGTAGTCAGAAAGAATGATACAAAAAAACAATAAAACTATTTTATACAAGGAAAAACTATTGAAGAAAAGAATTGATTAAAATTCAATGATAAATTAATTTTATCATTAGTCAATTGATGAACTGCGTTGAATGGCCTTGTGTAGCCAATAATCAGGTGTGGCTGTGATGATACCTAGAAACAAGTTTCATAAATGAAAACACCAAATGGTCTGTAAGGGACCAACATCAAAGTCTATGCTGACCACTTCAGAACAACACAGGGATTTCGGAGACCTTTGTGACATCAGGAATTCCTTCTCCATTCTGGAGCATCAGATGACCATATCCCAAGCATTTAGGATCAATGTCATCAGAGAAACCAGAATAATGTGAACAAAGCCTCCTTTAATTGGCTAATGCTAACATTTCAGCAATTCTTTAGCTAGGAATACATAAGCACTAATGGTACAAATTCCTTATTAAATAATTTCAATTAGCAATAAATGCACCTTCTGTGGTATTAAAAAGAAAGAGGATAATTTTAAAAGATAATGTTGTACTCAGAGATATAGCACAACATTTTAACAACTGTGTAGACAAAGTTCTTTTGGAAAGAGCCTTGTCCATTTTCAACAGTTCTCAACCTGCGGGTCAAGACTCCTTATGTGGTTCAACCATCATAAGACCCAGATATTTCCATTATGACTGATCACAGTAGCAAAATTATAATTATGAGATAGCAACGAAAATAATTTTGTGTTTGGAAGTCACTTCAACATGAGGAACTGTATTAAAGGGCCACAGCATTAGGAAAGATAAGAATCACTGGCTTAATTAGTTAAGGCACAGTTTATCCAGTGATGTCCCCTGATCTCATGGCCACCAAGAGAGAGAGAAAAAACAAGGACCCCAGTCCCGTCTCTTGCTTTCCCATGTACCACTCCTTTCTCTACTTGATGGCTGTCCTTATTTAAATATGAAATGTCTCCCATAGGCTCATATTTGAGTGCTTGCTCCCCATGTGGTTGCACTATTTGGAACAGCTGTGATTCTTCTAGAAGGAAAGTCCAGGTAGTGTAAATGAGTCTCTACGAGTAGACCTTCATTCAATTCCAGCCTCATCCTTTGCTTCCTGGACAGCTTCAGTCACGTGTTTCCACTGCCATGCATTCTGCCATGCCCTTTACAACTAAGAACAAAAATAAACCTTCTTTCCCTTAAGTTGTCTCTGTCAGATCACAGATGCAAAAGTTAAACTAACACAATGTCACCCTCTTTAACTCTGGTACAGCAAGTGGTTCAAGATTTGTAGAGCAAATGCCCATAAAAATCATTTTGTAGGGCGTCAGGCCCTACAAAAAGGCTTGCAGCTCATAGCCCAAACAAAGACACATGTTTTCTATCATATACATTAAAATAATGTCTTAATTTGGGTCCCCATTGCTGTGAAGAGACATCATGACCAAGTCAGTTCTTATAAAGGAAAACATTTAATAAGGGCTGGCTTACAGTTTCAGAGGTTCAGTCCATTGTCATCATGTCAGGAAACCTAGCAGCATGCAGGTATACATGTTGCTGGAGAAAAAGCTGGGAGTTCTATATCTTGATTTGCAGGCAGCAGGGGACTGTGTGCCACACTGGGCATAGAAGTCCTCAAAGCCTGCCCCACAATGACACACTTCCTCCAGCAATGCCACACCTTATCCAACCAGGCTACACCTCTAGTTGTCCCACTCCCTGTGGCCAAGCAGTTAAACATGTGTATTATTGGGGGCCATTCCTATTCAAACCACCACAAATAAAAAATGCAAACAGAGATGCAAATCAAGGCTGTTCTTTGGAAGACAAGCTTCAGCTTGGTCAAACCCATAGTCCAACATATGAGCCGGTATGAACTATCTCAGCCAACCTTCCTGACTGTAAAGCCTCTGATACAACTCAACACCACTGCAGAAAGTACCGGCTATGGGTTGAAATTTTCTGACACTTTTTGAAAGTTTGTAGGGGAAATTTCAATTAATTTTAGACTTGTAGTATTTCTGCAGAGGACTACAACATGGTGTGCAGTATTTTTAAACAAGGCCTAATATAAAATTACTTATATATTTACACACATACATTTATGCATCTGTGAGTATGTGTATCTTGAGGTTAGGTCTGTTGCTACGTATTGTAATGCTAAATTCTTTACCTGAAGGTCTAGGCCTACAAGTGTCTTCTCATGTTTACAAGTGTTTCTCATGTTTTGTGTAAACCTTGTTTCTTGATTTAAAACTATTGGTAAAATAAAATTGGTTACAGCCAATTACTGGAGGGATCAGAGGTAAGTGGGTGGGATGGAGGAGAGACCAGGGAGAAGAAAGAAAAACAAGAGGGGAGATGAAACATGAACACATGACCAGGAGAAACCGCAAGTATCTAGGGCACACCTCTGGGGAGGTAGCAAGGCCAGCAGTTAGAAAAGTAGATTAGGGTTACCTCTAGTAATAGTCAAAGTCAAATAAACTAACCACAGTCTGAGTCTCATTTATTTGTAAGTTAGTCGAGGATAAACTTAAATTGGTTGGATTACATGTGGTATGTGTGTGGTGTGTTAGTGTGTGATGTGGAATGGTATATGTGTGTGAGTTAATGTGTGTTATGTGAGTGTGTGGTGTGTATGTTGACTTGTGTGTGTGTGTGTGGTATGTGTGAGTAGGTGGTGTGGTAAGGCGTATGTGTATAAATAAGTGTGTAGATGAGTGTGGAGGGGTATGTATGGTGTGTGTTTGGTATAGTATGTGTGTAATGAATGTGGTGTGTGTATTTGTGGTATGGTATGTGTATATGGTGTTGGAGTGTGGTATGTGTAGGATGTGAGTGGTGAGTGAGTGTGTGTGTGTGTGTGTGTGTATGTGTGTCTGTGTGTGTGTATGTATGTGTGTGAGTATGTGTGTGAGTGTGTGTGTGAGTGTGTGTGTGTGTCTATGTGTGTGTGTGTGAGTGTGTGTGTGCGTGTGTGTTTGTGGTGAGGTAAGGTTGGTGGCAGAGGTGGTGATGAGGATCAAACCAAGAGCGTCAAGCATGTTAGACAATTGCTTTACCATTTATTTATCCCCTACATCCTCAAGCATATTTTAAATCTTATATTGGTGTCTTTGTTCTCCAACTTCAGTACTACTTCTGAAAGTAGACGTGCTCATACCATTAAAATAATTGCAATATCTGCATTGGTGGGATTGCTCAGTGGTTAAGATCATGCACTACTGTCGCAGAGGAACTAGTTTAGTTCTAAGATCTACATCAAGCAACTCGGCTAAAGAGAGATCCGATGCCTCTGACTTCCACGGTCACCTGCACACATCCACAGACACCCACACATGCACATAATTTAAAATACTAAAAATGAATCTTTAAAGATAATTATCATGTCAACTAAAATGCATTTGCAAGCATGATCATATTGCTACCTTCAGGCACAAATAGAGCTATATCACTCTAATTTTCAAATGAATTGATCAAATATCCATGTAGTGATTAACCTTCATAGTCGACTTCACTGGATTTATACTCACCATGAGAACATACTTCTTTGTGTGTCATTGGGAGTGTTCCCCAAATAGTTCAGTGAAGATGAAAAGACCCAATCATAGGGGAGCAATAATTTTCAATGGGGTGGGACCCCCAACTTAATAAAAACAAGGAAATCAGAAGAATTTAAGCAACCATCTCTTTCTGCTCCTTGGGTGACACTATTGTGACAGTTCCCCTGATACGACTTCCATACTAAGATGGACTGAACCCTCAAACTGGGAGGGAACATGCACACACATGTACACACACACTCACACCTACATATACACACACATACATACACACATGCACACATACACACATACATACACACATGACACACATACATAGAAACACACATACATACACACATGCATACATACATTCATATATACATACACATGCACACACATTCATACATCCTTATAAGCACACACACCACAAACTACAAAATCGAAAATCTTCCTTCTTTTTTTCTTAATCTGTTTTTTTTTTCTGTATTTGTCACAGAAGCGAGAAAAGTGACTAATACAGAAAATTGGTACAATAAACCTGACAAGATGGGCTTAGGCCTTTTGACTTGGCTTATGGGAGAATGTCTAGGCATTTGAAATTGCATGCTAAAGAAACCATAGACTGCTGTAAGCCGAGCCTAATAGGCCAGACTGGTGGGAGTTCAGAAGACCAGGATGCTAAGAAAAATGTGAACAGTGGAAGTAGCTTTTGGAATTTCAGAGGGGAACAAAGACTCTACCAGGGGCTGGACAAGACTCATTCCTGTTATATTTTGGCCAAGGATTTGACCACATTCTGCCTTTGCCGTTGAGGTATACTGTCCCTACTGCAATAGATTGTGCATTCAAACTGTGAACCAAAATAAACCATTTCTTCGGCGGCTTTTGTTGACTATTTTGTCATCCCGATGAGAACAAAAACTAATGCCACTCACTGTACTGAGTGATCCAGGAGTTCTGAAAAATACCTTCAACCCAAAATGACCGTCTGCCTTGCCAAGAGCAGGCCTAGAGTAAGCAGGGCACCTAACAAATCCTGTGCGTCTTCCTTTTCTTAGCATTGTGACCAAATACTCAACAAGACAGCTTAAGGGAGCAAAGATGTGTCTGGGCTCATGATTTAAAGGATATATACCATCATGGTGGAGAAAGCTCCACACTGTCACAACACCAAACGCATCACTTTCAAACCAGAGCAGGTCCCAACGTTCATTGTCACTTCTTTTGGGCTGCTGCCAACAAAGTTTTTCAAAGCTGTATGCCACTGTCTGCTCTACAAGTGATTCCACAGCTCCAGTCATGAGGCGTCTTAAAGATGCCTCCTCATGGTACTTCTTTTTATTATTTGCATTGATCTGTTCAGCTACAGCACTCCAAACTCAGCTAGGATAATGGAAGCAAGAGAGATCTCCATCCTCACCTGACAAGGTCAGTTGAAGCAGCAAGTAATGTCTTATGCAGATTCATGGCCATAAGCCTGGACATCTTCTTCCTGGTGTGACTTACACCTTAGTCATCTTTTTCATCTTTGCAAGCCAGCCAGACATCAGTCATTTAACCACCTTCATCCTCAACGATATACCAACACACTTTTGATGATAGCTAATACAGATGTGGATGCTCACAGCCAACCATCAGACTGAGCACGGGGATCCCAGTGCTAGAGTTAGGGGAAGGACCAAAGTAGCTGAAGGGGTTTGCAACCCCATAGGAAGAAAAACAATATCAACCAACAGGATGTTCCAGAGCTCCCAGGGACTAAGCCACCAACCAAAGAGTACACATGGAGGAACCCATGGCTCCAGCTGCATATGTAGCAGAAGATTGCTTTATCTGGCTTCAATGGGAGGGGAAGCCCTTGGTCCTGGGAGGCCTGATGCCCTAGCAAAAGAGAATGCTAGGGCAGTGAGGCGGGAGTGGGTGGGTAGGTGGGTGAGCACCCTCATAGAAGCAGGGGGAGGGGATGGGATAGGGGAGTTGTGGAGGGGAAACTGAGAAGGGGGATAATATTTGAAATGTAAATAGATAAAATAACCAATAAAAAGACAAAAAGGAGTTTATTCTTTGAATGTTGTTTAATCGTTACAGTGATCCTTTGAGGTAAATATTTTTTACCCCATTTTATTTATGATAAAGGAAGAGGAAGATAAAGATGAAGAGGTGATATAAAACAGATAGTTACAAGCAGCAATTGTGGGTGGAGATTTGAACCTAAGAAGGCTGGTAGTCAAGCCTGGACTCCTAACCATGTCTATCTTAACCTTAGAGACAGGAAACTTCATGGAAGTGTCATAAATCCTATGTAAGATTGTCCCTTCCTTAGTACCATCTTTACCCAATATCCAAGATGGAGATCAGAGACTTCTCACACAAGAAAGGGAGTAA
Organism: Montemys delectorum; assembly: GCA_019843815.1. Classification (NCBI taxonomy): domain Eukaryota; kingdom Metazoa; phylum Chordata; class Mammalia; order Rodentia; family Muridae; genus Montemys; species Montemys delectorum. Next base: position 3,039 of record JADRCD010128501.1, on the reverse strand, counting down.
TGCACTCTGCAGAGTAGTCAGTGTCTATGTGTCCTAAAGGGTAGAGGCCACCCTAATGATCCTTCAAAGTCACAGAATTAGAGATCCTCTTTAAGTATCTTTGTTTTCAAACTTTATAAGAAATGCCCGGAAATTTATAAACAAACATTCGTAGCATGCATCTATTAATACTTCACAGAAGAAAAAAGTCTTCATTTTCACTCTTCTTTGACTGAGATCTAGCATTTACTTCAGTTATAAGTATTGTTGACATGCTGAAGTAGAATTGTCAAAAGCTATGTCTTTGTAATCAATTGAAATCACATCTACTTTCAAGCCACTACAGTGTCCAGATACCTCAAAAAAAAAAAAAAAATCCCGTATAGTGAGCCACGTCTTTGAAAGTTCTGCTAGTTAACTGTACGAAGTTCAAATTCTTGTTCTTAGCATGTAATAAAAAAGTCTATATTGCTAAATTAGAACTATATCTTAGTTGTTTGGTTAATGATATTTCAATGAAATTGTTGTACTTCTTAAAGCTATTTGTTTATTTTCATTTTATACAAGTGCTTTTGCATGCTCATGTATAAATGCAGCATGGGCATGCCTGATGCCCTCCAAGGCAAGACCATGGTGTTGCATCTCCTGGAATTGGAGTCCCACAATGGCCAGGTCGGTCTGGAAATCAAACTGTGATATCTTCCAAGAACAGCAAAAGCTCTTGACCAGTTACCCTTGTCCCCAGACCCAACGCTGTGCATTGTATGTAGTAGATTTAGTAAGATCATCTGAGAATAAATCTCTAGACATAGAAAGACTCCGTTATAACTTTCACATTATTTATTTTTTCATGGCATTGTATGTGCTAAGTTAGCTCTTAATTGCTGAGTTATACCCTCAGTCCTACATCCACTCTTGTAAATAGATTTTCCTATTGTGCTGCACAGTCTTGGTCTCTTTCAATCTATGGCATACCCTTAGATCTCATTTGTTCAGCACAACAGTTCTTGTATCTCATTGTTAAGGTTAACTGTAGAACTTGTCGGTCTCCAGAAAAAAAAAAAAAATAACAAAATCGAAGGTTTCCCTTAGAAAGTTCCAGAGCTTAGGCTTAGAAATCAAAGCAAAAAAAATCTCTATGAATAGAGAGGAGGAACCAGACAGAGCAGAAGTAAGATGCTTTTGTTTTGTTTTGTTCCTTTCTTCTCTCCCTCCCTCCCCATGCCATCTCTCCTTCTGCGAGTACCAAAACCACAACCTCTTCCTCTCCTTCATCCTTCATAGATGCTTCACCCTGAAAGTCTCCTGCCCATACGAGCCCATCCTGGGACCTGTTCCTCAGACGACCTGAAATGATCTGATTCACTTATGTCCTGTTGGTTTTTAGAGAATTACTATTGCTGTGGCTATGTCCTTTACTTGTTACAACTAGGGAAAACACACTTCTTGGTTTGCCCAGCAGAGTCCAGTTTACATTTGCCGTCAGCATAATTACTTACAGTCCCCTGCACACCCTAAATGTCTCCCTTATTGTATAACAAATTCCTCATTTATCTCGGGTAAAACCTGTTTTTAAAGAATTACCCAATAAAATGTTTCCCACGATATATTTTGTGGAACACAACTCTTAAAAGATGCTTTAGGAAGGAAAAAGTGGCTTACTGGATGAATCACTGTGGGAAGTAAGCATATGAATTCACAATTACTATCAGTGTGTTAAAATTGGGAAGAGGTCTTGAAGTAGAAAACCTTTCTTTGCTAGTACTAAGTGTTTCTCAAACTAATTTAACCACAAAAACATTTTCCCCTGAACCCATAATGCATTTTGGATGGATCTCTGCCAGGATTAATTCTCTCTATTAGCAGCTGCCCTTCAAGGCAATTGGAGGTGTTGAGAGGTTCAGAGGGCAGCAGCTTGCTCACTCACAAATTCGGGCTGGATTCATGAAGCAACTAGGTTCCAGTCTGTTCTGGCTCCCAGCTCACCACTGAGTGTAATTCACATTAGCAACTGTGATCCTCAAAGCCATTTTGGCCCTTGGTTAAGTGAAGTAATTTGGATCTCAGCGGTGCTCTTAATGGCTTCTAATTTCACTCATAAAATTTTTCAATCATAAAAATCCTCATTTTTAGTACCGAATGGGGAATTTTGTCAGCAAATTACTTGATCTAGAGTCAGTAAGGTGATTTCAAAGAGCCTCTTCCATCTGGCTAGTTTTCCTGCTCCTGGCCTTGCCAAGACTATGCCATATACTCAACATTTCTATTGGAAGCAGGGGCTAGAAGTGTCCATATTTAGCATATAAGCTCATTCATTTCTTGGTTTTTCCTTGGTATGTTGTACTCACGAGTTCTTAAAGGATAAACAACATGCTATAGACATATACATGTTCTCTTGGTGCTGTGGTTTGAAGTTATATCTCCCTGGAAATTTCTATGTTAGGACTTGAACTACAATGTGGTGGTAATATTACAAAAGAGGGCCTCTGGCAGCAATTATTAAGTAGCTTCCGTCTTGGTAAGCGATCAAGTTTCGTCCTCACAGATAAGGTCAATGTCGTTAGAGAATAGGTTGCAGGCAGCTGCCTGGTCCTATCCATAAGAACCCTGGCTGCCTCTTCATACTCTTCTATCCATTTCACCATTTACCGACACAGAGTTGCCCTCTGCAGCTTGCAGAAATGACATATCACCTGGAAAGCAGAAAAAGGTTCACCAGACATCAAATCTGTAAGGGCCTTTAGACTGGACTTTCTGGTCTGCTTCTGAGCCAGAAGCAATCAATTCCAATAACAGAATCTGAGATGCTTTCATTATATCAGCAACAGTAGACTAAAGTCACTACATATTTGGTCAAATGCTTTGAGCATCCTGCTTGTTGTGTTTTGTTTTGTTTGGGCATAAAGAGAGCAGGGAAATAGAAAGAGAAGAAAGAAGAAAAGAAAGAGGATGGAGGGAACTTAAGATGTTGTTGGTAGAAAATGAAGAAAATCCATTGTCTAGCTTTGGGATTGCTTTTCAGTCCCAAGGATCCTTGTGGGACCCAAAGAGCAGTCCACT
>JADRCD010128488.1:0-14303 GCA_019843815.1 Montemys delectorum | reverse complement strand
AAATACTATGTATGTAAACTTAAAACTGCAGGGATTCTAAAAGATGACTATTCTTTTAAATTAGCATACCAAGGAATGAAAAATAATCTTCCAATTTACTCATATTTCTTTTGGGCTCTTAAACTGTTATAGCACACAGAATGCTTGTCCCTGCTTCTACTCACTTTGTTACTGTAACATCTCTTTTCCACTTGAAGTTGGGGTTCTTCAGGTGGCATCTCAATACATCTCTCTAAATCACCAAATGGCAACTTCCGTATCTCTAGTCCTTTACAGACTCTGTTGCTTCCAAAAGCTTCTTGCTACCACTGATACCACCATATATCCTGATCAAAGCTGCAGAGCTCTGAGCCCTGGCTTTGCATCAGCCACCACACTTGACCTCACAGTGCTGGGATCTCAGCATTCAGGGTACACAATACACTGGAATAAAATGTTCTGTGTGGCAATGCAGAAAGAACCTCTATATATCATAAACAAGGGAGAGAGAGAGAGAGAGAGAGAGAGAGAGACAGAGACAGAGACAGAGACAGAGACAGAGACAGACAGAGAAAGACAGAGAGACAGAGAGACAAAGACAGACAGGGACAGAGAGACAGAGGCAGACAGAGACAGAGAGACAGAGACAGACAGGGACAGAGACACAGAGAGAGAAGAGAGAAGGAAGAATAGGAGAAGAGAGAAGAGAAGAGGGGGAGGGATAAGGAGGGGAGAGGAGGAGGAGGAAGAGGATGAGGGGAGCAAAAGGAGGAGCAGGAGAAGAGACCTTTGCACTATACCCGTGGATAGAATCCCCAAAAGTACTTTTTTGTCCTCAAAGCACCTTTCCCAGACTTTTTCCACTGTGAGATGTTTTTGCTTTTGGTGTCCATACACTCTCGAGGGTAGACTGGAGATGTAATTGGGGTCAGGAGAGAACCTGAGGTTAAGAAGGTGAGAGGACCAACTCACAGCTAACAGCTCCTGACAAACTTGTCTACTAATCCAGAGCTTTTCCATCAGACTTAATTGGACTCAGCTCCTCCCCCTCCCCTATATGTCCTAAAGACTTCTGCTCCTAAGGATGTTGGCTTCTATGTTGACCACATCTTAGGATCAAGCAAGACTCCACCCCTATAGATCACAGCCTCAGCCAGAATTCTCAATTAGTCGTGGAAAGAAAATGTGGCTGATTGGAAATATCACAAAGACAAACTACACAAGAACTCATTTTACCTGTAGTGAAATGTGTAAGCGAGTCCTTCACATGTACAAGTACAGTTCAACTATTTAATTTCTATTCTCCATAAAATGATGAATCTATAATGCTATACCCTCCTGCCCCTCCTACATCCAACTGCTTTGTTATTGTGTGAAAAAGTTCTCACTCCCTGAAGTCCATTCAGAAAGCATATTAATGAAGCCTTCTTTGTCAAAGCTGATTTTCCCCAGGGTGACCTTGTCTTCTCACTCTACAGCAGTATCACAATGCATGCCTGTCAGACATCATCAGTCAGGGAGACTGCACTTACTCCTGATTTATGTGGAGTAGCAAATTCTGGGATAATAGGTCAGGAACAGAGTGGAGATGGGGATTTCTAATTGTATATAACCCTCAGAAATCACAGTCTGGCTAATTATGAGTCAGACTTACTGCACTACACAACCACCATTACTTACTGGCTGTAAGATGTAAACAAGACCATATTTTAATATAGGGAAACAAAAGAACTATATCTCAGTCCGGCAACTTCAGTGATATGGCTACAAATCAAAGGAGGCCCAAACTCGATATAAAACATCTTTTTCAAAATAATTTCCTCTTTTTTGGAGGCACTTTTAGAAAAGTTACAAAAATAGTGAAGCATACATTTACAGCCTTTAAGTAGAATCTCAAAAAAATCTATCTTTGAAACCACTAGATTCATTATTCTCTGTCTTAATGTGTGTGTTTCTTAATGTTAGAGAGCTAGAGAGCTGACTTACAGATATTTTGCCTCTCTACTCTGGATACTTTGGTCTTTCTATTCACAGTATAATTTTCATTGTTAGAAATTGGCACTTGCCAAGGACCAGCCTTGGCTTGAAGAGGTTTTCTGAGAGAAGGGGTGTTTGGGATTAGCAAAAACAAATAACTAGAAGTCAAATCGTGAATCCAAGCTGGCAGCCTGTGCTCTGCTGGAGACAGCTTTCTAGCCTGCATTCTCCTGCTTTCTTTCTTTCTCTAATCTTCTTTCTCTGGAGATCTGACAGCTCTCTATGTTCTGCTGGAGACAGTTCTCCAAGCAGTTCTCTCCTTCTATTCTAAAAATTCGCTGAGAGCTCCTCTCCTGCAGGTCATATGTCTCGTCTTTTATTTTCCATATCAATCCATTCATTTACTTCAGGTTTCCTTTTGATTATCCTATAAATCTGCATCCCATCCTGTTACCTCAGCCCCTTAATTCTTAGGAGACATCAAGCACACATTTTCTCTTAACCCTGCAAAAAAAAATTGAGAGATCTGTCTGTTTCTGTTAAGCACAGATGCTAAACTAGCTAGGTGGGACCCCATTTTGAAATTAGCATTTCTACCACATCTTCGTCTGGACTCCTTGTGTCCCAGGCTGACCTTGAACTCAGGAATTTGCCTGCCTTTGTATCTTTCTGACAATCTGGCTCAATGCAGCTGCCTTTGTTCCTTTGTTATATTCATAAAGTCCCACATAATTCATATTGCATCCTTATTTTTTGCAGAGTTGAGAAATAATATAATTTCAAACTCATGTTCCAAATGCATGTCTAAAAGAGTTCTCTTCCACAGCCTTAAAGGCTGTCCTGAAGGTCTCAGCATTTTCCATTTTGCTGAGACATTAGCCACACCTTTGCCTCCTGGACTTATACTGTCTGATTATCATGGAGTCATTAATGTTAACAGGGAAGACATTCCTTAAAGGAGGAACATCAAAATATGTAAATTATTATACCAACAAACCTTATGCCCATGGCAGCCATCGACACTCATGGAGGCCCATGTCCCCTGGCTCTGTCCTAGGGGCAGGAGCCATGCTATTCTGTCTCCACCAAGGCCAGGCCAGACCTAGCAAACACTGACATGCTAGTAATTCCTTTCCTGCAAACCTTAGACCAGTCTTTCTGACTGCTGTATTGATGGAAAAAGAAACCATGATTTAAGACTCATGAGTGATGCCACAAGGGCTCTAAGATCCTTCCAAGGAACAACAAAGCACAAGAATCCACCACAGTCTTGGTCAAAATATCCCGAAGTATCTAGACCTTGGGTACCTGCTGGTAGCATCTAAATTGAAAAGTGAGGGGAAAAGACAGAGAAGGTTGGGTCTGTGCCTTTTATTCCCTCTCTGTTTCCCTTTGAACCAATTTCATGTAACTTAAAACCCCCTAATTACTCCATTAGACACTCAAAGCATCAGAGCACCATAACTTTTGTTAAGTTCAAATGCCTCTGTGAACTCGTGATAGTAAGAAATCAGTAACCAAATAAAAATAATATTTATTTTATAAAAAGAACAATATGCACCAGAATAGACAACATAATAAGTGATTTTTTTAAACATTACTAATTTATCTCTTATATGTATAACTAATTTTCTCTATTCTATAGATGAGAAAATTGAGGATCATCAGGTCGAGAAACTTCATAATATTCTACCATAACATCCTACCAATGAGATGCAGAGAGAGGATGTGTATCACATTCCTTAGAAACACTGTAGAGCAATGTGGGGCAGAGAAAGAGGAGGACATTTGATGGAGAGTAAGAAGTCTTCCCAGTCCTCAGGCTGAAGAAAGGGGCAAAGGTGGAAGACAAAAACATTCAAGAAAATAAAGCCAAGATGTTACATAATAGAGATGTGACCCAAATTCTTAGCTGGGGAGATTCAGTAATACATCAGAGTCTCTCTCTGTCTCTCTGTCTCTCTGTCTCTCTGTCTCTCTGTCTCTCTCTCTCTCTGTCTCTCTCTCTCCCTCTCTCTCTCTCCATTCCTCCCTCCCTCCCTCCTTCTCCCTTCCTCTCTCCCTCTCTCCCTTTCTGTTTTGTTTCCTTTTAGTTTTTCAAGACAGAGTCTCTCCATGTAGTTTTGACTCTCCTGGAACTCACTCTGTACCTGGCCCTGTACTCACAGAGATCTTGCTGCCTCTGCCTCCTGAGTGGTGGGATTTGGGATTAAAGAAGTGCCACCACAGCCCAGCTATCATCCAAGTCTTTCTAAACAATTTGTGAATTTCAATAACACTCATAGAAAAGCAAAAGTCCATGTAGCTAAGAGTCCTCTGAAGACAAGGTACCCAGAGAGCCACCTGTTTCTGCCTCCCAACTGCTGGGATTAAAGGCTACTTTTCTCAGCTTGCAACGTTTCTTCTGCTATAGAATTTTCTGTTTTGATGCCTGGACTTGCTGGAACTCTCAACCAAAATACTATAACCAATACTCATTTTAGAAGTAACTTGTCTTTGTCTTTACCATTATTATTAACACCCATTGTTTATTGTTTTCATATGCCTTGGGAAGAAAAGAACTGCATCACAATCCTAGCTACCTACCTGCTTGAGGTTATCATTAACTTTAGCAACAGGCTTTTATGAAAAACAGGGGGATGCATTTTCCTTTTCTCAGAATGTGAGTCGTTTAAACATGATGCTACCAAAGTCATAAACTCTATTCACCAGAAGAGAATGGCTTCCTGTACTGACACAGGCATGGTTCCCAGGTACCTGACCCACATTTGAATCTCCTTTGAAGTCGGGTAAGCTCCTGTGCTACTGCTTACTTCACATGCAACAGCCATTTATGACCTTTGGATACTAAGAAACTTTTAAAACTGTATTCCTTTGGGAACCTAGAAATACTTTTATAAATCAACCAGTTCACTTACTGAACCAGTGTTAGCTCTGGCTGTTCTTTGAACCCTCTTCTTAAGTGTAGTAAGCAGATGCAAGACTAAGTTCTGGTATGTGAAGACTTGTCTTGTAGATATGGCAGACATCCAGATAAAGAAAAGGGAGTTGCTATACATACAGGCTCCATCCACACAGCCTACACATCTGCAATAGGATCTCCGTCTAGACTTCATAACGTAAGATAACTCATCCTGTGTAAGGGACAATGCCGTTTATAATCTCTACCAGATGGCCATGGACAGTTTGTGGAGGTGATATGTAAAGAAAACATCCTTCTTGGCACTCATTAATCCCCAGCTCTTTGTGTGCATTAAAGCAGCACCCAGCATTTCTAAGAGTTCACTCTAGGAATGCAGTAAATAACTGCTATTCATTCTCTATCAAGAAATTTCTTTTTCCAAAGGGATGTAATGAAAATACTGCTACTGGCAAAAGAAATGAATCTGTCTGTTCATAGCCAGGAATTCTTGGAGAAAAAGAACTTAGGAAGAAAATCAGTATTTTTCTTACTACCTTACCAGTGAGGCATGCTGATGCCCCCTTAAAAGAGTGACTTTAGTACCCAACGTGGCTAGTACCCAGAGACATGCAAGCAAAGTCTAGACATCTGGAATGCTCCATCTAAGTCCAGAACTTAGCCTGGGGAAAACAATTTCCTCCTCATTTTGGTACCTCCTAGTATACAATGACAAAACACACTTATGTATATTAAAACAGGTTACATAGAAACACAAACTTGCTTAGCAAGCATCTTTGAACATATTCAGTGGTTTGAAACAGTGAACATGTAAAATTTGAAAGGGTCATCTGTCTACCTGGTGGCAAATTAGCCATGAATTTTCCAAAGTTAACTCAGCATATCTCCTGGAAGTCTATAATTATTTCCCATTTCATATGAGGTGACGAAGGCCCAGGGATGCTGAAAAATGGAGACAAAAGCAAACGAAACCAGACAGATGTCAGATTATGTGATGGTTAATGCTGGGTGTCAGTTTAACTATATAGGGACACCTAGAAGCTCTATGAAACACACTTCTGAATATGTCTGTGAAGGGGTTGTACAGACAACTGGCACATAAACTGTGTGAGCTATACCAACCAACAGTCTTATCATTAAGGTTAAATAAATAACCAAAGAGACAAATATGTCCACAGATGCACACAAGTCTTTTTTTTTATGTGTTTTGGTTTTGTTGGATTTTTTGCTTTTTGGTTTTGCTACCGTTATCATCTGTGGACAGTGGGCTAAACCTTTAAATATGGACTGTTAGCAGGGGCTATCCAGAACCTCCAGATCTAAAGCTTTAGACTGGGGTTTCCTCATGAGTCCCTCATGTTTTGAACTTTTTGAAGTGAATAGCTACTAATTTCCCAGCTCTCTAGACTACAGACAGTGATTAAAGGACTATCTACCCTCAGACTAGGTAGACACTTTAATAAATCCCAACTTATCACACAAATACATGCATGCACACACATAAATACACACACATGCACAAACATGATACATGATCATGGTCTATCAGTTCAATTTCTTTGGAGAACTTAACATGGAATATGACAGAGAAGCAAGAAATTGGCAGTAAATTGGGTTATATTACCTCAATAAAATTGAAAGAAGTCATTCAAGTAAAATATCTATATAGTTCAATATTTCTCAATGAACTACTTTCTTATTTTCCTACATAAATATAAATATAAAAATGAGTAATAACATGACAAGCTGTAAAGGTTCTGTGTGGATTTAGCAAAATCCTATCCTTTGCTATTTAAATATGAATGGAGATGTTAATGAGAAGGTTGCTTGTAGGTAATGGAGTCAGAAATTAAGATTTGCTTAAATTGTACAGAAAGCCTGGCTCTATAGAAAGATCATAAGAATTGAATGATAATTTCACTAGAGAAATTTTCTGGAGACTCCAAGACTGCCCCCACAGATGTGAAAAGTATCCAAAATGCACCATTGTAAAACAACTTATTCCTCAAAATGGATGTCCTAACATCGGCTGTTGCTGCTTTTCTGACTGAGCTTGGACTGATACAACTCTTTTACTGTATTTAATGTGAAGGATTGTATTTAATGTGAAGGAATGAATTAGTGTCTTGTATGTGTATAAAAGCTAGTGATACAACTGGTATATTTAAGTGGTTTTAATTTTTTTCCCTTCAATTTATCTAACTATGAGTAAAGACATAAAATCATCTTGCTGAGCAAAAGTAAAACTTAAAATTTGAGATTTTTTTTTAGTGAGTCTCAATTCTGAATGGTGGATTTTGTTACTGGGGGAGGATCACACTGATTCTTAGGTAAGGCAGCCTAAGTTCATAGATGCCTCTCCTAGAACACTTTCTCAGACAAAGAATAAAACAAAGGCTAGAAGAAAGGATAGGTGAGCTTCTAATGACATTGAACTAAAATGATATACTGTGGAGAGTCAGTGAGCTCAGTAGAAGGAACAAAGAACTGGGCACCTCACATATTGAGCTTGTTCTCATCTTTACTGAAGTGAAAGCTGCAGGATGCATATTTGAGGCAGGAGACAGCTAGCCACACAGAATCATAATTTTGCCTTTTAGCTTTGGGTCAGCTGCCCTGCAAGTTCATTGTTAATCCAACAATCATAGCTCTAGTCTGCTTTTCTGTTTCATTTAAAAATAAACAGGGACAACTGGTTTGAGGAGAGAGAGAGAGAGACCTTTACTTATTCAAGTAGTATTTCTTGAATACTCTGGTATCCTGAACACCTTTCAACTGACACTGGGCTCCACTCAATGTTTTTGCATCTCAGGTTACTCAAGAGTAAAACCGAGATACAATGGCACATCCCTATAACACTGCTGCGCTGATTATATGGGCTAATTTCTAAGATGCTTCCAACAGGGTCTAACATATGGTGTATTATAGCTTCTTTTGTGAGCCTGGGAAGCTGGCACGGACTTCACTGAGCAGCTGGTGCTACCAAGACAATTAGGTAAGAAATAGGAGGCAGAGTCCTGAGTAAGCCAGTAGGAGAAAGCTTAGAGGAAGGAGGGAGGGGGCTTATTATGCTGACCCTAATTAAACCAGCTTGCCTGCCAGGGATCATCCTTCCTGGAATCCACAGGGAAGATACTGGCTTGATTGTGAACAAAAGCACCCAGCTCTCCCAGGAAAAGGTGATGTCAGTATTTTACAGGCTACATCGTTGTGCTTTTTCAAAAGAGTTTGACTTTAAAGAATCTTTTCTTTTAATTGATTCTATTCAAAAATATATCCAGATCACAGTTTCTACTCCCCTAACTCCTATCAGACCTTTCCCACATCCCCCACCACCCAACTCCACACCTTTCCTTTCAATCTCTAAAAAACAAGCAGGCAAACAAGCAAAAAACAGAATTTTTTAAAAAAAATAAAGATTAAAAAAAATTTCTATTTTCGTGTTGTTTTTAGGCCTCATCGGGCTCCAGAGATAATTCTAGAAATTTTAAATGCACTATAGGAGTCATATTTAAGATGAATAATAGTAAACATAGTGATAGTATTCCTCTGATTAAATCTATTGTCAACATCTCACTGTTTTAAAATGTAGGATTTATGAATGATTCAGCCTGATAAGATCAAAAGGTCAGGAAGTAATTGCTACTGAAAGACAGCTTTTTAAAAATAGTTCAAAAGAGAAAGGGCAAGCTACGTATTTGAGCCCGCAGGTCAAGAACCAGGCTATTTTGGTGGCAATAGTGAACTTAGAAGGCACAGGAACCCTTATTTGAGATCTGGCAGGAAAGCAAGATAAAGCTTGATGTGATGAGTCATTTGAGTGGGTTCAGAGATCCTGGGATTCACTCTAGGTGTCAGGCAACTGGCTCTAGGGCAGATAATTGCTGTCTTCTGTTGTACCTATTCCAGAAAGCAAGTTAGGCTAGGAGGTAGGTTCCTCGTGATCTCCTCAAGAGATGACTAATGCTGAAAGTATTCCTGTTGTCCACCTGAATTCTGGAATCAGAGTATCAAGAGTGAAAAGAGTAAAAAGAGTAAAGGAGAGCAACATTGAAAAAACATGGACACAAACACTTTTCCTGAATTGAGAACAAAGTCCTGGGATGACCCTGAGCAGCCTGTGGGCAGGTGAAGAATGTGCTTTAGAGAAATCTGTTGATCTTTTCAACACTCTTTATAAAGGTGTGTGTGTATGGGTGTGTGTGTGTGTGTGTGTGTGTGTGTGTGTGTGTGTGTTACAATTACTCCTAATGTTTACTGTGGGCTGATTAAATATTTCACTTCAGAAATGGAAGTGTACTTTTTTCCATAGACTGGTGCCAACCTCTATATACAACTGGAAAAGGAACTGGGGAATTAATGGTTCATTGCTCTTCAGTACTCTTGCAGGTCAGGTATGCACAGGGTATGGCCTCCCACACTTGGCAGATCTCTGAAAACAACGAATGATCTTTGCTTAAAAATAAGCAATAAGTAATAGTGGAAATAAGTAATAGTGCCTAACCAAGAGTTACTAGTTCTGACTCCAAAGGAAGAAATAATGATAATACAAATGGATAGTTGGCAAACAAGTAGAGTAAAAAATAAGAGAATTGAAGACATCGTATGACATCACAAGAAATAAGAGTCTTGCATTTTATCAGAAAGTATATGTGTGGACAGGCAAGGCATAGCTTCATAGGCCTCCAGATTATTGCGTATATAACTTGAGGCTGGTTGCAAGGGATATTTTACATTAAGCGTCTTATCTAGTAATTAAATATGGAACACAATACTGACTCCCTTAACTGTGCTATCTTTCCAGTACAGAGCACAGCTATTCAGATATTAATAAATAACAAAGCTACCAAAGAGGCTTTGTTTCTTCAACATCATTTCTCAAAGAAATATATGTACAAAAGGAAATATGAGTTGCTGGTGGGAGCAATAATCTTGTTTAAGCAAGCCCAATGTAGAATGCATGTTAGTAAAACTGGAAGGAGCAGAAAATGAGCAAAGAAGAGGACTAATAGTGACATTTAACCTGCCCAATGGGTTGTCAGTCATGAGAAAGAAAGCCAGGGAAGGGCCATAGTAAAGGAAAGATAGAGTGATCTTCTCCACTTCTCAGCAGATGTAAATGTCAGCAACAAGCATTGAAGACATGGGCCACATGTTTTCTTTCTTTAAACACTCTACAGCTAAAAAGATTGACTCTATAGAAGCATTCAGCTATTAGAGGCAGATTGTGTAATTTTATCTATTCTCCTGCAGGGAAATTGCTAGATATGTTGTTCAATACATTAGTATTGAACTTCTACTTAAGCACAATTGACTTAATCACTTAAGTAGTAACAGATACAAATAATTCTAGATTTTAAGGACTTTACTATTTAGTAGAGAAAGCAGCAAATGGAAACTTAGAACAAGCATCTCTGGAAAAACATAAGTAAAAAAAATCTAAGAAAATACTCATCTTATTTTTTATATGTATATATGTGCATGCCCATATGTGTGATAGATATGTGGGCACCTTAGGAGGTGAGATGTTATCATTCATTATCCGCTGGAGTTACAGGCAGACGTGAGCAGCAACCCAACACAGGCACTAGGAGTCAAACTCAATTTGTTTAGAGCAGCAACAAGTACTATTAACCACTGAGAATCTCTCCAGTCCCAGAAACAAAAATATTCTTACCAAAGAGCTTTTGCCAAATGCAAGATTTAGATTCTGATGACACAATAAACCTGATGATGCTATTGTGGCACCAATACCTTGGTAATACCCAATAACTCACTAATTAGACCTCAGGTTTGATCAACCAAAAGGAAAATTATGACTTATGCCAGAAACCTGGCCAACCAGGTTTAGTGAGTCATGGATCTCAAGGGAGAACCTACAACTGCCACTTTACTAAACCAGCATAGATCCTAATTACGTTCTAAAATTTTACCTTTATACCCACAGATAAATGTAGTCCTTGACTCTCACCAAAGAAACTTCTCTTTGTAACAGACAGAGACAGTTGGAATAACTTTTCCTCACATTGTATGAACATATGTCTCTGTATTTTCAATAGTTAATTCTATAACTGTAGAGAATAGAATTCTGACAAGATTCTGGTATTGCCATTTCTGTGGTTATCACTGGCTTATATTTTGTAAATATCCTTTCTTCCTCACTTGCCTAAAGGCAATCTAGAATTGTATCAGAGATTCTAGTAGGTTGTAATGAAGATCTGGTGGCCAATAACTGGGCAGGAAGTGGAGGGTCAAACTTCCAGGCAGAAAGAAGGATGCTGGGAGAAGAAGCTGGGAGACAGAGGGGAGCAGACAAAAATTACAGTGGATTGGAAAGTAAAGAGCTAGCCACATGGTAGGTTATGACCAAGAAAGGTGGGTTAAGAAGAAGAGCTAGCTGGGAAACTGCCCAACCAAAAGGCCTAAGCTTTACTCTCTGTTTCATTATTTATACCCCTGGTGAGTCCTGGAAAGACCTGCTGTATTTGGCACCTCAAGGAGTCTTTTAATATAGTTTAAAGCTTAGGCCTTTTGCTTGGGCAGTCTCCTGGCTATTCTGTACTTAACCTGACTAATTAACTAGCCTACCACTGCCTTGTGACTATACCTTTCTCTGTTCTTCTGGAGTTTGTCTGTTCCTTCCATTTCTGCTCTCAAATCTCCTGTGCCTGCTTCTCCTTACAAAACCCCTCTCTCTGCACAGAAGTTCCTTTATCCACCTCCTGCCCCACTATTGGCTGTCAGATCGTTATTACAACCCATCAGAACTTTTGATACAATTCTAGATTGCCTTGGGGCAAGTGACAAGGGATGGATATTTACAAAATATAAAGCAAGTGATGGGCCATAGAAATAATAATACCAATATCCTGTCAGCACTTAGCTCTCTGTACAGAATTAACAATTGAAAATACAGAGACACATCTTCACACAAGGTGAAGAAGTTTATCTCAACAAGAGAGCATTACAGAAAACTACAACCAATCAAAATTCAGAGACCAAGAGCTTGTGTCAACCCCAGTCCTATCTAATACATCTACACATGGATCATTGCAATAGAACAAGACAGATTGCTCTTGCAAGAACACATTGTAAGAGCCGGAGGAACAGGAAGATTTCTGTGAGATTATGTATCCCAGAAATGTCAGAAAAGATACATTCATGCTGTCTCATCAAAATGGCTGCCTAAATAAAACCTAAACAATGATGATACCAATAAGTATGCTAATATGGAAGGTAGAAAGCTCATGAGGTCTTAATCCTAGACAAAGAACTACAGGCAACTAAGAGATATTGAGAGCTGATGAAATAATCTTCCCCGTAATTGGTTATCCAATACTCTAAAATCATATACATACAAGTAACATTATAAAGATTGTGCATGGTGTACACACACATATATGTATGTGTATAACTTGTTTATTGGGGTTGGAGAGATGGCTCAGTGGTTAAGAGTACTGACTGCTCTTCCGAAGGTCCTGAGTTCAAATCCCAGTAACCACATGGTGTCACACAACCATCCGTAATGAGATCTGACGCCCACTTCTGGTGTCTGAAGACAGTTACAGTGTACTTACATATAATAATAAATAAATCTTTTTTAAAAACTTATTTATTTAATATATTAAATATATTTAATTGTAAGTATGTTTAATTGTTACACACACACATACAATTTTAAAAATCAGGCCACAAATTTGAGAACAAGATGGAGGATGTATGTTAGAGGTTGTAGGGAAATGTGAAAAGGAGAAATGACATAATTATGCTATAATTTCAAAAAATATATAAAATAAATAAGAAATTTAAAAATAAGACTTTTAAAGCTAATTTAGAAAAGCATCCTAGAGAGGAAACAAAGAGAATAAAGGTGTTCGTTCAAATAGTTTATCAAATCCTCCCAAGCATGATACCTCTGAAGCTTACTGCTCTTCTCCTTTCCTATGAACTTCTCATGTATTCTCAGTGCAAAAACACTTTTCTTGTATCTTTACTTAGTAAACTTCTGTTCTTCCTTTTGGAACAGACAGTAATTCTTGGGCTTTGCAGATTCTCCAGTTTCTCTCACATCTGCTCAGCTGTACTGTTAGGATGAGACTAGAGCCATGGGCAAAATCTAGTAGAAGAAGCATGCCGCATTGCAATATACTTCTATTTTTACAAGCAGGAGGCAGGTTGGATTGTGCCTATAGTTTGTAGTTTGCTAATCCCTGGGACAGGTGTCAGGCACATCCTCCTGAGGATTTTCTTATCCTCTGAACTGTGTGTGTGTGTGTGTGTGTGTGTGTGTGTGTGTGTGTGTGTGTATGTGTGTGTGTGTTTGTGTGTGTGTGTTCTTACAACCTAACTGGTTTATGCTCCAGTGGATGCCTCACTGAGAGTCACATGTAAATGAACATCCTGTAATCTATTGAGTAATCCTAATATCACCAAGTAGAACGTTCTGTTCTTATAACAATCCCAACAATTGTAAATGTTTCTTTCCTAGTTAATCAAGAATAAATTCTAGCCTTCTTTTAGGGCACTGGTTCTCACACTTTATTTTTAAGTTGCAACCTTCTTTACTCTCTGCTTTCTTCAAGTTCATTACTTTTTGAAAGAATGAGAAGTATGTCAAGAGTTAAAGAAATTTGTTATATTGCATTAGTGAGTGTAGAAGATAATAGTTTCAATGTCATCATGCATGCTGTTCATTTGAGCATTTGATGACCCTCCTGGCAACATAGGCAGACACCAACTTTTCACTGGAACTGCTCAATCTCTCTTGGGTTTCCCCTCAGCAAACCTGTTTTCTCTAATCTGAAATCAAAACCATGTTTCCCAGAGCAGGAGAGATGGCTCTGCTGTTAAGATTACTCACTGGCCTGAGGACTGAGTTCAGTTTCCAGCACCCCCATGGTGAGTCAACTCACAATTGCCTATATATGACTCCAGTCCCAGCAGATCCAGTGCTGTCTTCTAGTCTCCATGGCTCCTGAACACACGTGTCATACACATACAAAGATATGCACTCAAAGACAAAAAGTGCACATGCACATATATACACATAGATACACATGCACACTTACAAAGATGCACACACACATACAAAGACACACACATACAAAGATATATATACATACAAAGACACACATACATATATGCATGCACAGAGAAAGTAATTAAGAAATAAAAACTTTAAAAGTAAATCACAAAGCCTTTGACTTATTTGAAGGGGTTTCAGGCACCAACAAACTGTGGAGACCCTTTTTTCTGTTTTGGGTTGCAGGAAGTTAGTCAGCAAAGAACAGGTTGAAGTTTTAGAATCTGGAAGCCAACTGCCAAACATGACCTCTGGACACCTTCTCTCTTGTTTATATTAGTATATATTAATGTCTTTCATAACAACATTTTCATAAATGTAATCATGTGCACTCCTGTTACCCAC